>SEYY01001231.1:76147-95132 GCA_009176605.1 Armadillidium nasatum
TTGGTGTTCTTGCTTTCTGACGTAATTCTGATGCTGTTTTCTTTATGTCTTCAAGCAATTTATATTCATTATATATTGGTTTAATAAACAAATCATATTTATCACCCCTATTCGCTTTAACACTAGTTCCATCATCCTTTAAAAACGCCTTAGTTTGAAGTATTATTTTCTTATAATTATTATAGTCATTATTGGAAACTTCTCCAGGTTTTTTCAAGGTTAAAAGTTTCCATAAACCTTCTGTACCTATATATTGATGACCATCAATAATTAAATTATTACCATCAATTTTAACTATTTTATCACCCAATTTAAAATCTGTACTTCCTTCAATCGCTTTAATACCGAATGCTTTATCATATTTACCGTGAGAAAATATTCCTTTCAAATATTTTTTCTGATATTTTTCCTAAATTATACCCAGGAGTACTAGGTGATGCTGGTACATCTTCAATAGCTAAAGGAGTTCTACTCATAGTTATAGCTGGTATTGCTGATTGACTTTGAAGTATTTCTTTTTGATGTGTAGTTATATCCTTAATGGGTTCAATTAATGGTTGTAGTCGTTTAATATTTTCTTGATAGATATCTTGTTCACCTAATTTCTCATTTAAAAATCTTTTCTTGAAGTATCTTTTCTAATATTTACTAAATCAGATTTTTCTTTAATATTAACATACGCCATTTATTATAGAGAAAAAAAACAGAAACATCAAACAGAAACTGCAAACAGCAAACAGCAAAACAATGAACAACAAGCTGTTTCGCGTTCTGTTTTACATAGGATATCTGTTTCATAAATAGAAACAGCAAACAGCAAAAAGGAAGCCGTTTCACGTTTCACGTTCTAGATTTCGGTTAAGTCTTTTTCATTTATCCAAGATGTTGTTTTATAACCCTTCCATTTAACGAGAAGTTTGCCTTTATTTCTTTTTAATATTTTTTCAACTTCATATAATTCGCTTTTATATTTCACCATTTCTTGTTCATAAAAACTTCCGATTATCACTTCGTTATTCATGTCTTTGATTTTATAAGTTACAGGATTTGTTTTCAATACTTCAGCAATTATAAATATTTCTTCTGTGAAGTTTGGAAGATAACCTTTTCTAAAATCTTTGAATTTTCTGCTGATTCTCACCCTATCACCCGTTTTAAATTTCGATGTCTGAAGTTTAGTCTCAGTAGAAGGAAATAAATTTTCGTACACAGATTTGCTATTCTTTGAGAGAGATCCTTGTTCAGGAGTCATTTTAATACTTCTGTGATTACTTGTATTGTAATTTTTAATCAAATCTGGAAGAATATCAATCCATTTCTTCGTTTTGTTTTGAGTGAAATACTTCCACATTTTAGATTTTAATGTTCTGTTAAATCTTTCTACTACCTGAGCTTTCGTTTCGTTTTCTGTAGCGAACCAATGTATTCCATGTTTTTTGAATAGTTCTTGAGTTGGTTTGTTTATAAATTCAAGTCCTTTATCTGTGTGTATTTTTCTAGGAATTCTTTCTTTAAATATATTTTCAAATGCTTTCGAAATATCATTTCCAGTTTTCTTTTTAATAGGAATAGCCCAAGCGTATTTACTGAATAAATCTATAATTGTTAATATATAATTTATATTTTTATTCTGACTTTTATATTTTTGCATGTCTACTAAATCAGCCTGCCACTGATCGTCAACACTAGACACAATTACCCTTCTTGTTTTAAATTTATGTCTTATCGGTTTATGTAGTGTATATATACATTCTGACGACTTAACCAATCTGTAACTATCTTAGAAGATAATCCACTTTTTCGGACTAAGTCGTTTATTCCCGAGTATCCCGTTTGAGGATTATAATATATTTCTTTTAAATTTTTCTGAGCCCACTTCCGTGAGCTCAGCTTTACGTTTTTTGATAAACCCATTCCAAATCTTGATTTCATTCCCATGACACCTGTTACTAATCTTGCATCTTTTCTAACGTACTCTGGTTCATTATTATCTAAAGCAATTTCACTAGCTTGTCTTGCTAATAAATCATCCGCTGCATTTCTATCTTTAGTAGATTTATTTTTAAAATAATTTATATCATGTTGTTTACAGGCCTTATCTAAACTATTGATACCTTTATATCTTTCTTTTAACCTTTTCTGTACTTTCGTTCCTGGACCGCAATACGAATATTTCCCAGTGTTATTAAACGATCCGTTTTCAATATTTTCCGATGGAACGTTATTAGGTAAATTTAAATGCATCTCTGGTAAAGGAAGTTTCCTTAACATCGAATTTAATAACCCTGAACCTGTTTTAGTTTTTAAAAATAATTTCAATTCATCAATATATTTTTGATTTTCAAGGGTTAAGTTTATTGAATTAGTTCTTTTTATATGAGCTTTTCGAGTTGTATTGTATATATACATTTATTTAAGAGGAAAAAACTTTTTAGGAATGTAGATCTGATTGAAATTTGCTTGGTATTTTCCTTCTGTCGGTGGTAAATTTTTATTTATTACAACATAGCTGAATGGTTCTTTCCAGACTGTGTTACAGTACTCTCGAAATTCTTCCCAATCCATATCTTTTGAGATGAAATCATTGTATATATGTATTATATCTTTTTTAGGTAGTGAAAACAATATAAATACATTAGCGTTGGATCGTATTGTTTGACGAGGAAGTTTAAAATAATTTTGACTTATGTAAATAGAGCTCGTATTATTATGTCTTCCTCTCGTATAATAATCTTCAGCTTTACTTTGATTTGAATCATTCATTATATCATCAAATACAAATAAATTTTTATTATTATTGTTAACATCCTTTGGGTCTAGAATTTCGGAAGAATCTTCATAATATTCTACCTTATATTTTGATTTTTTATTCTTTTTAGGTAGATTTCTAATAAATGAATCGATATCACCTCTTCCTTTCCCCAATAATTCAAGAATTTCGTTTTTACCATATCCTTTATCAAATCCTGATTTTATTAATTTATATTCTGGCTGGTGTAAAGACTTTCCAAAAACAAATAAATTATTATAATCTAACCACTTATTCATAAGTAACATTCTTAGTAGTAAATTATTTTCTTTTTTAATTTTTCCTTAACTCTAACTTACAACTAAAATGTAATCTATTGTTGGCGCCAACTAACTTATTTTATAATGTCCTAAAGCTAATGTATTTATATTATTTTCTAATATATATCGTTGATCATCATTTCTCGATAAAGCTAATTTATTGACTTGTGTAGTATACAAATTATGTTTCTTACTTTGTATTAAATTTAATTTCCTATATAGAGTTTCTTCATTAAATAATACTCTTTTATAATCTTCAATATTAATTGCTTGATTAATAACGCTTTTCTTTACTCCTTTAGCTTTCTTAATTTCTTTATTTTCTAAAGTTTTAAAAGCGTATAATTTTGCTCTTAGTCCTACAAATTCTGTTATCAGTTTTCAAGTTGTTTCATCTTTCATTTTACCTAATAACTTTTTATTGTTTTCTGAATATAATTTATGCTCTTTTGGATAATCAGATGTATCAAACAGTTTTATATTCCTTTTTCATATCTTTATATATATCATTCGTTTCTATATAATAACATAATGAATCTGTATCTGTAAACAATAATTTTGCTTTTTCATTATATTTATTTTTTATATGATTATAATGAAAGTCATACATTAAAGTTTTACTTAACTCTAAAATAGACATTCCTACATAAATAGGTTTATCAAATCTCAGTTTAGTTTTTTTCATATGACAAGCTATTAAATTTTCTGAAAATATTTTAAACGATTCAAAATTTGGTTTATTTACTAATTTTTGAGCTTGCTCTTCATTTTTAACTAGTTGTACATCAACTCTATTTCTAATATTTTCCATCGTTTTTCCAAACACTGAGTTGTTCATTAATTTATAGAAATCTTTCTCAAATTCATTTTTCGCTTCTTTTCTTTTATTCGTATTTAACTCTATATAGGATTTCATCCAATCGCTTTGATCAAATTCTAATATTCTATGCACTTTCTTTAATTTCAATCCTAAATTTAAACATTGCTTTAAATTTCTATAATGGATTACATATTTTTCTTTATTATTTAGATTTGGAACTAATTTTGACACTTTATCTAATTCTAGATTTTCAGCCGCTAATGGATAATCGTTATGCAAATCATGTAATTCTTTCGGGTATTCTAAATCAACTTCTAAAATATAACCTTTTCTAGCTTCATCATCGATATCTAAAACATCTATATCATTTACATTCTTTACCCATTTAAATTTTCCTGTTGGTAGATACTGAGACATTGCCCAACCATATAAATTATTAGCATCTAAATAAGTTATATAACAATTCGGTTTATTTTTGTCATAACTTTCTTGTATATATGGATTATTAGCTTTTGCATATCTGTGAGTAATCGTGCTAATTCCACCTCTAATTCCTTTTTCTATCATTAACAACATATCCGGATCTTTTAATAAATCTAATTTTACTTTCGTTTCTTTTAATAATGCATCCCAAGATAAACCCTGGTGATGTAAAATATCTCGCTGGATCTAATTTATAGGTATCTAAACAAGTTGTTCTAAAATTTTCAAACACATCTGCTAATAATAACGTGTCCGATTTTAAATATAACATATGATTAATCTCTAAAAGTATTACAATTAAATTTGGTCCAAATATTCTGGGCATGTTTATAATCCTCATTTGATATGTCTTCATTATTTAATATACTATAAAATTTATTTTTATTAGGTAATTTTTCATGATTAAATTTTAATATATCATCCATCCAATCATATGGGTAAACACCTTTCCTTCTTAATAATTTGAAATTGTTCATCTTGATAATATTTTGATAAAATCTTTAAATTTTCATCAGTTAGATTTGATGCTAATTTAGCTAGAGATGAAGACATGAATCTGAAACTATCGATGAATCTCAACTCCATATTAAGAATCTCTCCATTCATCAACTTTTACAGACTGACTGAAACTTATATAAGTTTCATCCGTTTGAGGAATCGCTTTTAATTGTCCATCTACTAAACCGAAATCTTTGACAAATAAATGAGCATCATATTTAGATAAGTTATGCATTATTATTGGAATAAATTTAGGATTTCTAATTTGTAAATTACAACTTCTATGAGCAGGTCCTCTATATTCTCCCGTTAAATGATTATGATCTCTTACTTTAAAATCGTTTTCTGTATATTCTCTTTTGCATACATAACAACGATCAGAATTTTGATGGCTTATTTTCTCTTCTGAAGTTAAATTCATTGGCTCGTTTATTTGTAATAATTCATAAATTCCTTTTTGATTCTGAAATTAAATATTCTACAAACTTTTTAGATGCTTCTTCTCCTTCATATATTTCAAACTTTGAATATTCATCTACATCACATTTCGTATAACAACACCAACTGTTTGGTCGATGTTTCTGTAAATTAATCGTATATGATTCTTTTGGATTAGGTTGAGTCGTATGTATTTTTTGTAAAGGTACTTTCAAAATCTGCGCATATATAACAAATGGATGTTTGAATTGTTTATAATGCAGATTAAATTGTACTTGACCTTCTGAAAATTCCATTCTTACCGGTGTGTGAATACTACAATTTGGTAAATGATTATCTAATAATTCTTTTTTATAAAAGCTATGTAAACAGAATCGACATGGATAAGTTTGTCCTTTATTCTTTTTATCTATAAATAGGACTCGTACCATTCTTCATCAGTAGGTAATGATTATTTTTGTTATCAGATATTAAAAGTATATGAACATGTTTATTTTTAAGAGTTTTGTAATTCTTAATGAATATAGTATTTCTTTCTCATCTAAACCATATACATTAACAGACACTTCATTTTGATTTTCAAATGTGTTAATCAACACATTTATTAGAATTCTATTCCTTTTCAATTATATTTATTAGATGATTCTTCAATTTTTGTTGATAATCTATTTAGATGACCTTCCTCTAAGCAATCAGATCTTGCTATACACCATTTAAAACACTCATTATCATTTTTGTTTTGAATATTGGTCAATCCAAATTTTGTATTTTTATATATAGAAGGAGTATCTATATACGATGAGGCTCTTAATGGTTTATATTTTGCTAGTTATATTTCAAAATCTTATAGTTTGTCGATTATCCATCCTGATCCTTCTTTGGTAAATTTGCATATTTTTTCCTCAATTTTATTAATCATGACATCAATAGTATCTTTAATTTGAGAATTATCTGTAAAGCTTGTTATAGAACCACTGTTAAACCAATTTTTTATCGTTTGTTTTCTTCCATCAGGTAGATCTTTATAAAATTCAACATGAAGGGACAGACTCGATTTTAAATTTTTCCAGCTTTGTTCTTTAAAATTTTTCTCAATTGTACTTATATTCTTAATAAAACTTCTTGATCAATGATTTTTATATTATTATAGCAATATGCTTTAAAATTTCCATATAATCCTTCTCGACAGTTTTTATAATCACATTGTAAAAAATTTCTTTGATGAATCTTACTTTTCTCATGAATTTTGAGATTTAGAACGTTTTATTGCATATTACACACAATTTACGTTTCCTCTCATCATTTGATTCACCAAAAAAATTTATATGAACTAGTGTTTGGTTTGTATTTCTCTTATGTTTATTACTTCTTTCATGAATTTTAAAATTTTTAATAGTTATATTACAAACCTCACAGATCGCCATTGGCGTATTTCTTATAGATTTTTTATTATAAGCCAATTTTGGATTTTCAACTTTCTCAGATCCTGCCATTTTATTATAGATTTTTTTATTATAAGTCAATTTTGAATTTTCAACTTTCTCAGATATTGCCATTTTCTTATAGGTTATTTTATTATAAATCAATTTATATTTTTCTTCAAATTGTAAAATTCTCTGTCCAAATCTTTCTTTATCTAAAAGTAATAAACTATATTCAAAAGGGGTGCTATATTTTTCTACAAATATTGTTTTAATATTATCATTGAAAGATACTTTTTTAATCATTTTATTATAAATTGAGTTCATTTATAATTATTCAAGGAAAAAATGATAAATTTTATATAATTTATTAAGCTCTTCAAATTTGTTGTCCTGAAAATTTTTCCTATCTCCTATATTTTCCAAGTTATATAAAATAAGTTGTCTTCCTGAGCTACCTATCTGAAAAATAATTGCAAATTCGAAATCCTCATACTCGAAAACGTATAAATTGATACCTCATTTATTTCTCTATCTTAAGCAGAACCGGATATTTTGAATTTTACATCTGAAAAAGTCCATAGACTTTTTTGATTTTGTAAAAATTTTGATTCTTAAAAATGTGTTCTGACAACTTTTCTGATCTCACCGTTTTACATATGAATCCTGAAAAAAAGTTTTACATTGGACCTTAAAAACCATTTTTAGCCTTCCAGTTTTTTTCCAAAATTTCCAGAGCTTTTTGAAAAATTCGTTTTAATTACCTTGGATTTATTGAAAAAAGATGTAAAATACCTCATTAGAGGACATCCAAATCATATCCACTCTATATATTTTCATTATGCTTACACGAAGATGATGCCCGTTTATAGAGCCACTTCACAATTCAGCTTATATAGAATGAACCGAGGATCTCCACCAACGAAATACTTTGAGACAGAAGGCAGCACTCGTTAACATTCAAGTGATAGGACGCTTTAGTAGATAATGGCCACTCTCTACTAAAACGGGATTCCATTCAAATCAATATCAACGTCTCTCTCCAAAATTATATACGTTTGAAGGTATATTTATACCCCCATGTTGTTATTATTATTATTTTCTCAGCTGCAAAAAGCGGTCGCTGAGGATTGAACCAACATCCATTGAATCATAAGTCGGGTACTCTAACCACTGAGCTATCGAGACTTAAAAGCAATATGTATTTCGTAAATAGCGGATACTTAATTTTTTTCTTTCTTTTGGTTTTTTAAAAATAACTCCTTAAATCTTGATTTTACGAAAAAAGTGTAGGGATACTAAATTATAGGTATTAAAATTTTCTTCCTTTTTTATTAAATGAACATTTTTATACAACTGATATTTTTTTGATTTTTTAAAGGAGACCCCGTTTCAGGTCTCCTTGAAAAAAATTTACAAATGAGAACTATATTTATATGTAGTAGGGGAAACCCGTAGCGAGCGAAGCGAGTGGCTTCCAGCACTTTTGTGACTGAAAATAGCAAAGGGCCTCGTAGCCTCTAAGCATCCCAGCCTTAAGGCAGCGGTCAAAACTGTAAAATAATAATTTAAATTTATATAGTCGACGTATAATATTAAAATATATATATTTTTTTTTATATACAAGTTCTGTCGACGTTTGACCGCTGACCTAAGCGCTTACCAATTTGCGCTTTGTCATTTTTCTTAAAAAACAATTTTGGGCTTATATTTCAGTTTCTTTCTTATTTAATCATCCAAATTTTATTACTTTTATGAGGTACAATGTAATTAAAAGTTAAAACTTAAACTAGTGATGCCGATATATAAAAAATATTGATATGTCGATAATTGATATTTTAAAAAATATTGATATGTCGATAATTGATATTTTAAAAAATTTCAAATTGCCCTCGATACTATCGGTTTGAAAAATATCGTTATATATATATATATATATATATATATATATATATATATATATATATATATATATATATATATATATATATATATATATATATATATATATTTTTTTTTTTTTTTTTTTTTTTTTTTTTTTTTTTTTTTTTTTTTTTTTTTTTTTTTTAAGTAAACACTAATCATGGCCCTGAATTAGCAGTGGAGGTGATTTTACAGAGGGAATAAAACTTCGAATACAGTAGAAAATCTTCGTACATAAACTTAAACATTTCTAAATTAAAATTTAATAAAAGATTTAACCTTAACATCAAAACTAGTATTGTCCTGTAATATATAGGATACTTTCATTACTTTTTATAAGTATCTAATTTGAAAAGTAAAATACGCAATAAGCATATTTTATGAAAATTGTTTTTCCCCTATAATATCCTCTTATATGATCTGACCTCCTATTTCTTTCTCCTGGGTCAGACAAAATGTTCCCATCATGCAATTTGGACGCGCCTGAAAAGTAGACACATTTTGCTTAAATTTTATTTTATAAAAAAGAAAACTGCTGAAAATATTTCGAATTAAAAAATAAAAAATAAAAAAAAAAAAAAAAAAATTCGTTGATTCGACATTAAGGATAAAATATCAATATATCGACTGAAAAATATCATCAATATTTTTTCGATACTACTGAAAAAAATATAAATATCGATATATATCCATCAACAATTTGGCATTCAGCATAAGGTCAGTAAAAATCAATATGAAATAACGCAAAACTAAAAAAAATGTATATCTAAAAATTAACAAGGAAACTACTAAATTATAAAATTTTATCTTCAGGTTGTCTGCATTACAACAGATAACGGTGCAAATTTCTGTGCAGCCTTTCGGGTGGATGTTCAGGCAGAAACGGGTGACGAAGAAGAAAGTACCGATTGTATACAGGTACCGATTCCAGAGATAGTGATTACTCCTAAAGACACAGAGGTTCTACTAGCTGGGCTGCAGTAAATGTTCACCACAATACCCCTTTCACTAGGAACCTGTTTCCGAGTGAATACCAGGATGTCTGGGTGGACTTGTTTATTAAGTATAATACCCCATTAGCCAGCTCAGCGGACGTGGAGAGATTGTTTAGTTAAGGCAGTTGTTTAGTCAAAGGCAGCCATCGCATCCAGAAATTTTGAAAAAATTTTCTTTATGAATGGAAATATGACCCTATTTAGAATGCAAGAGGAGAGCTAAGAGGAGGAAGAGATCATAGATAATTGAATAAATAAGATTAAAATCTTTCTCATTTTTTGTTATATATTTGCATCTTTCAAATAAAATATAAAAATAATTCATCTTTACATATTTGCGCTTTAAATTTTTTTTTTGATTTGCGGACATTTGCGCTTTTGCATTTGCGGACAAAATTTTTGGAAAAATGTGCGCTTTTGCGCTTGCGTACTAAGTTTTTCTAATTTGCGCTTTTGCGTTTGCGCTCTAAAGTTTAAAATTTGCGCGCCCACCTCTGGTCATTTTACCTTCTACTA
Source organism: Armadillidium nasatum (assembly GCA_009176605.1). Taxonomy (NCBI): domain Eukaryota; kingdom Metazoa; phylum Arthropoda; class Malacostraca; order Isopoda; family Armadillidiidae; genus Armadillidium; species Armadillidium nasatum. The sequence goes on from SEYY01001231.1 coordinate 86,311, forward strand.
AAGTTAAACTCTTCATTAAAATTTTTGCCTCTAACTCTACCTTAAACGATTCCGGAGCTATTCCTCCTCCTACAACCCCCTCCAACTCATTTATGCCTAGCATTTCTTCTAAAGATGTCATTTCTGCTCTCTCTGAGTTTAACACGTAAGAAGGCGTAAGGTCCAGATGGTGTTCTTCCTTGGTTCTAAAAACTTGGGCTTCAGAGCTTGCACCCTGCCTGTCACTCCCCTTCGACCTTCCCTTCTTGTTCGAAACGTGCTATTATTTATCCTGTGACGAAGAAGGGGGGGACTCCTCTAAACCCTCTAACTATCGTCCTATTTCTTTAAACTTCGTTCTTTTTAAAATTTTCGAATTTTTCCTTAATAGGAAGATTTGGAACACTTTTAATTCTTCTAATCTTATCTCTGATCGCCAGTATGCTATCGTAAAGAACGCTCTACTGGTGATTTTCTTTTCTTTATTTATGACTCTTGGTCCTCAGCTCTTCGGGGTTTCGGTGAGTCTTTCGCTGTGGTGATAGGCATATCGAAAGCCTTCGATTGGGTCAGGCACAAGGCTTTGTGCCTGATATATTCTTTCGGAATATATCCTTCTCTCTGTGACCTTCTCTCTAATTTCCTTTCCGGTCGTTCTATAGCAACTGTTGTTGACGGTCACCGTTCTTAGTTTAAATCTATAAATAGTTTTGTTCCTCAGGATCTGTCCTATCCCCAACTCTTTTTCTAATTTTCATCAACGAGCTTCATTCTATTACTGCGTCTCCTATCCATTCCTATGCCGATGACTCCACCCTTCATTATTCCTTTCAATTTGAAAGGCACCCCTACCAACAGCAATTAATGGACGCAAGTAGGGTACCCTGAGTCAACAGACGTCTGATCTTTCTCGTATTTCAAATTGGGGCAGAGAAAACATGGTCATTTTAAATCCCTCAAAAACTCAATTTCTCCATTTATCTACTTGACAAAATCTTCCATACAACTATGATATCTTCTTCGAAAACACTCAACTCAAACCTTCATCTGTCCTTAATATTCTCGGTGTTTTTTTTTTTGTTTTTTTGTTTTTTTCGTGATCTTCCTTTGAAAGATGACATTACTTCTCTTACATGCATATAGCTCTTCTCGAAAAGGTGGATTCTAGGGCTTATAAACTCTTTTGCTCCTACTAACTCTCTCCAATTTCTTTTTCTATACTATCGCTATTACAACGGACACTGCTCTTCTGAACTCTCACGTCGCATACCTCCTTCACTGAGAAGGGCTCAAGCGACACTACACAGTCTCATCCTTTCTCTGTCGAACTCTCCGACCCCAGACTGAACCGATATGCCCAATCTTACATGTACTCTACTAGTAAAGTCTGGAACACACTCCCTTTATCTGTTTTCCCAACTTCCTTTGACTTGCTGACTTTTAAAAGCCGTTTTCCGGATCACGTCGTTTATTAGCGACCAGATTTCCGACTATTTCTCAACTCTGGTAGAAATTAGTAGGCCTCCAGCCTTTGCCCATCAGAGGAGAGACAATATATATATATATATATATATATATATATATATATATATATATATATATATATATATATATATATATATATATATATATATATATATATATATATATAGTAAAATAAAGGTACTTACTCTCTGGGTGCCCTGAAAATGAATCAACTGATCAGGATCAAGTTCAAACCATGTGTCTTCCATTACCAAATCTCCATAAGACATAACATGATGACCAGTTATATCAAGCACATCTGCACCCACAACTTGTCATAGAATTAAATATATATATATATATATATATATATATATATATATATATATATATATATATATATATATATATATATATATATATATATATATATATATATATATATATATATATATATATATATATATATATATATATATATATATATATATATATATATACTGTATATATTGTAAGTTTTCAATTTCCGAACTAGTTTAAAGGAATTAGGTGACAGGATAATATTAACGAATGGTAGTATTGAATATTTATTTTAATAAAATAACAAATGTACAAAGGCTGGTTTGAGAATATCTTCTATCGGAATAACATTGGGTTCATATTTGTTGATAGTTAGTTAATTATTTGGAAAAATAGCTTACTTACTATATAGATGGTGTTTAAAAACGGTTATGCTCAGCTAAGCAAACTTCTTAGTTGGAAGGGATTTAATTATACAAGGAAACTTCTTGGTAAGAAGGGGCTTAAATATTTAAGAGAACTTCTTAATATACTTAATAACTAAGCTAACTTCTTAGTTTGGGAATTAGTATATAAGGGAACTTCTTAATATACTTAAATTAAACAAACTTCTTAGTTTGGGTATAAGTATATAAACAAACTTCTTAATATACTTAAAAGAGCACAAGCTAACTTTTTATATATTGTATATAGAGAAAATTCTTTTATCCAAGTAACTAAGCAAACTTCTTAATTTCTAAAGAATTATCAGAATTTAAAATATTCTGAAGGTGCAAATGCAAACTTCCTAAGCCATTTAACAACTAAGCAAACTTCTTAACTACTTAAAGTGAGGGACTAAATCGCCCTAAGTTGCTTAAATCTTAATAAAAATCACTCAATGATATACCACAATCCTTAAAAAAAATAATGATGACAATATTATATAATATTCATCAAACCACAATATATTATTGAACAGTAAATAAATATATTTATTAATATTAATATTATATTTCATACAAATATAATATTAAATTAATATATTAACAGTAACTTACATAAATAACTGCTGCTATAATTATAATAATAGTATGTTCATTTTAATAATGATAAAAGTTAATAATAATAATAATAATAATAATAAATAATAATAATAATAATAATTAGTAATAAATAATAATAAAAATAATAATAATAATAATAATAATAATAATAATATATATAGTAATTAAATAAGGGTAGTTTTAAAGTAACAATGCTTAAAGACCAGATATATATATATATATATATATATTATATATATATATATATATATATATATATATATATATATATACAGAGGTGGACAGTAACGCGTTACATGTAACGGCGTTACGTAACGGGCGTTACAAATGTAACGAGTAACGGTAACGCTTCAAAGGGTTTTAAAATGTAACGCTGTAACGGTAACGCTACCCCATTTTTACAAATTATAACGGGTTTTTCCGTTACTCGTTACTCGTTACATCCTACACACGAAACTCCACTGTGTTGACATTTTTGTTTATTTTTATGGAAACGAATTTTAATTTTTCAAGATTTTTAAATATTATATATATATATATATATATATATATATATATATATATATATATATATATATATATATATATATATATATATATAATAGTTACTAAAAAAAAATCCTTGTCTTTCTTTTTTAATTTTATTTATGCTCAATATGGTTACTGAAAATTATTATTATTTATTATTAAGTGATTAACTATGTTTAAATAGATCTTAATTATTACTATTATTATTATTATTATTATTATTATTATCATTATAATTACCTAACTTTACAATACATTATTACTGTCAGTTTTTTTATTATTACCATTATCATTATTAATATTAATAATATCTACTCTTAATAACTTGAATACCGTCCAATAAAATTAAACAATGTTGAAAGAAGATCGGCTAACTAGGGTTCAAAGTGAAGCACAATTCAGATAATCTTATACGTTTATTAATAAAATAAATTTAAAAAAATTTAAAATATGGATAATATTGTATCACTAAATTCCATAAATGTATATCATTTATTGCACTAAATTTATATAATGAAACTTAAAAATATATATAACAATTTTAAAAACTATATTTATATTATTTGGTCAAATGATAGTAATATAAATTGCATTTTTTTAATAAAAGTTTAAAAACTGTTAGTTAATCCAATGATTTAATCGTCAGCAGTAAATATGTATACATATGATCATGTACGAAAACTGTAAACTAATAATTAAGCCCGAAACTGACCAAAAGTAACGCGTTACATGTAACGAGTAACGAGTAACGGTAACGCTTCAAAGGATTTTAAAATGTAACGATGTAACGGTAACGCTACACCTTTTCTCTCAAGTAACGAGTAACGGTAACGCTACCCAATTTCATGTAACGATGCTCATCTCTGTATATATATATATATATATATATATATATATATATATATATATATATATATATATATATATATATATATATATATATATATATATATATATGTCACCGATAAAATACGTTAAAAGAGACTTTTAAGAATTCTCTCTAAATAAGCGATAACTATTATATTATAACAATATAATAATTATATTCTTTTAAAATAAAGATGTCTACTTTTTAAAGATTATATTTGAATAAAATTGTTTAAAATCCATGAAAAAACAAAATTCTGGTGTGAGAGTTTTACTTCCTGTAATTCAAACTCTGTTCTATTAAATTCTCAACGATTTCAAGAGTAAAACATTTAAATAACGTACAACACATCTAAAACCAGACATACTCAGCATCATTGTGATAATCTTTACAAGGCAAGCAGAGTCACTTCTATAGTGTGTGTGTGTGTGTTTTATATTTATATATATATATATATATATATATATATATATATATATATATATATATATATATATATATATATATATATATATATATATATATGTGTGTGAGGTGGGGATAAGCGCTAAGCGAAAAAACGCAATTTGCGCTTTTGCGTTTGCGCGAAATTTCGAAAATGTGTGCTTTTGCATTTGCACTCAACAACATTCTTAAGAGCGTAATAGCGCAAATTTGCGCTCTATCTAAATATCAGCTTGAAGAACACAATGCCCTTTGCCTACTTAAACATCCCCGTTACATTTCCCACACATTAAACATCTTGGCTACTAGAGATGTTCGAAAGTTTTGCGCTGGTCCTCTAGTGTCAAGGATCCATTTAATAAGACACTTGCCAACGCACTGGCATTGTGGAATGGCCAAAATAGGAAAACTACAACTGCTGCGAGTATCAAGGAGTTAGGAACAAAGCTTAAAACACCAAGTATTACTCGCTGGAACTTCCTATAGGATTCTATGAAAGACCTGCTTAAGAACCTTGATGTTAGCATGGCACAAATCAACAACATTTGTGTGAAATCAAAGACTTGTCTTCCAGTATTTAATAAAACTGATAAAGAGGTAATTGCTGAGTACATCGAAATAATACGACTATTGCTGTTAGGATGGATATGTTGCAGGATGAGAAGAATGCGTGCGTGCGAGATCTATTGCCTAACCTCTTCCTCCTCAAGGACAATCTCGTGGAAATGCAAAAAGAGGTGCAAAAATTTAACTATGCCAAAAATTTAGTCGAACTATTTCACAAGAAACTAAAAAGATATTTTAGTTCTTGATACCATTTCTAAATATTTCAGAAACTGAACGCCCCATATATCTAGCAGACACCTCTGGAGGAGAAGTTGGGACAAACCTTGGATAGCTGGACTGCAGTAAATGTTCACCACAATACCCTTCTCACTAGGAAACAGTTTTCGTGTGAATACCAAGAGGTCTGTGTGGACTTGTATTATTAAGTATAATACCCCATTAGCCAGCTCAGCGGACGTGGAGAGGTTGTTTAGTCAAGGCTCTGACATTCAAAGACCAAAGAGGGCAGCCATGGCATCCAGCAATTTTGAAAAATTTATCTTTACGAAAGGGAATATGACTCTGTTCAGAATGCAAGAGGAGAGCTACGAGGAGGAAGAGATCATAGATAATTGAATAAATAAGATTAAAATCTTTCTCATTTTTTGTTATATATTTGCATCTTTCAAATAAAATTTAAAAATAATTCATCTTTACATACTTGCGAACTATTTATTTATTCATTATTTTTTTTTTTTTTTATTTATTTAAATTTTTTTTTTATTTATTTAAATTTTTTTTTTTTTTTTTTTTTTTTTTGCGCTTTAAAAAAATTTTAATTTGCGGACATGTGCGCTTTAGCGCTTGCCCACTAAGTTTTTCCAATTTACGCTTTTGCGTTTGCGCTTTAAAGTATAAAATTTGCGCGCCCACCTCTAATATATATATATATATATATATATATATATATATATATATATATATATATATATATATATATATATATATATATATATATATATATATATATATATATATATATATATATATATATATATATATATATATATATATATATATATATATATATATATATATATATATATCACTCATACAAATACTTATGTTAATTAAAAATTTTGACATCAGGATGACCCAAAAGCTAAATATATCTTTAAGAAACTTTTTGCAAATAAGGCAGAAATACAAATATACATACATATATTGCATACAAATATATTTACCTCAGCAATTTTGTTAATGACTATATAAATATTATTTCTTAAAAGTTTTAAATATGTTTTAAATTTTCATATACAGTTTATATCTGAGAAACTCTTATCATCTTCAGAATTTACATTTGACAAAAATATTACTGAAAACAAGAATCTTTTCAATTCGTGGAAACAGGATTGAAAAAAAAACATTTTTTTATAATATATATATATATATATATATATATATATATATATATATATATATATATATATATATATATATATATATATATATAGTAGTATAATGAGCAAAACCTCCGAAGATTGCAACAGGGTTGCAACTGCAGAGGTCTTGCTCATCAATTGAAAATGTTGCAAAAAAAATGTTTTTGATAAAAAAAGGGGTCAAAGGGTTAATTAGGCCTAATGCATGCAACATGCTAATGTTGCAAACCGATTTTTTGGTGGGAAAAAGCCAAAATAACGCTAAATAATGGTGGGAAATGGGTAAAAATGACTTAAAATCAATTAAGAAAACAATTTGCAAAATGTTGCAAATTTTCATAATTTGCATATTTTTGCCTATTTTTGATGGAGGGACTTAACCCTAGAACACGGTTGGGGGTATGACACCCCCGACGTGATTTTCGAAAAATGTAGTTTTTATATAAAGACTCATTTAAAAAGTCTCTCGCTCAGTGTAGCTTAAGCATTTGTAATGAGAAGGTGTTTTGTCACAATTCAGTTAGTCTTGGCTATTTATTCTAGTAGTAGTAGTGGAGTTGGGGTGTAATATACCCCCGACCGTGTTACAGGGTGTAAAGTATTTATGTACATGGTTTTAGATTATTATCGTTTTGGACAAAAAAACACAAGAAATATATATTATATAATATATATATATATATATATATATATATATATATATATATATATATATATATATATATATATATATATATATATATATATAATGTTATACTGTTTTTCGCTTCAGGTATAGTATTGTCATAATAATAATAATAATAATAATAATAATAATTATGTCAAAGCATCCGTTTAGCGAAGATGAAATTCGTCAACATCTCGGTGATCTAAGTCTTCTTGATTTAGACGAAGATGTAGATGATAACCTTGAATTGGAAGTAATGTACGACAGTGACCTTGATGTCGATTACATACCAACCATTTCATCTAGTGATGATAGCGAGGAAGAATATGAACCTAACGTTCAGCAAGACGGGTGAATGTCATAGTAGATCAAAAAAGGTACGACGCACATCAACTCCCAAACATAATTCAATCCAATCACCGATGCCTAGCACCAGCAGTGCTTTAGATAATCATCCAATTCCTTCTGCCTCTGCTATTCCTCAAACTCCTGCAGCTACTGTTCCATCTGTTCCTTCTACCTCTTCTGTTAGACCAAGAAGACGACGTAACCTTATCATTGACGAAGAAAATGTATCATCCATAATGCAGTTTTGCACCAGTACAATGTCCAGCACTTCTGGGTTTAGGTAGAGTTGTCGTCCACAGAAAAATCTAGAAACTAGAATAGGTCAAAGGAACATCATTCCCCCTTTTATTCCTGGTCAAACATTGCAAGTACGAAGTGCAACAACTGAAAAATGCTTTGAGTTACTTTTTGATGACACCATAATTATAGAGACTGTTCACTGGACAAACCAGAGAATTCGACTAATTTTGCAGAATTATTCCACAGATAAGAAAGTATTTTTTTAAACAGTTTTCTGAAATAAAAGCTCTTTTAGGGTCGCTAATATTTAGTGGTTGTCAGAAAGACAATCATTTGAGGACCAGAGAAATGTGGAATCCAATTTCAGGTCCATCTCTGTACCGTGCTGGGATATCCGAGGAACACTTTAAACACTCTCCGATTCGATGACTCGAACACAAGGGTAGCAAGGCAAGAAAACGATAGGCTTGCTGCCATTAGAAGCATTTGGGACGCCTTCATAGCAAACTGTGGAAAATGTATATTCCTAATGAAAACATAACTGTAGACGAACAGCTGCTGTCGTGTAGAGGGAACTGTTCTTTCAGAATGTACATTCCAAATAAAACAGCAAAATATGGAATCAAAATCTTTTCAGCTAATGACAAAAAAGCAAATATTTATTGGGAGCTATACCATATCTAAGAAAGCTTGGGACACCAATTCCCGATAATGTAAGCCTAGGCCATTTTTTTTACGAAAGAACTTACCAAACCCAATCACCGCACAAATAGAAATGTAACCAAAGACAACTGGTTTACATCCGTTCCATTAGCCGCTGATCTCCTCAACAACAGTGGCATGACAATTGTAGGAATGATGAAAGCAAATAAAACAGAAGTACCAATAGCGATGAAAGATAAACAAAAACGAAGATTAGGGTCAATTGCTTTCTTATTCACTCATGAAAT
>SEYY01001231.1:95232-115232 GCA_009176605.1 Armadillidium nasatum
ATCAACTCTCCGCTCTTACTAACTCTCTTCAATCTCTTTCTGCCCGTCGAATTGTTGCGTCACTCTCTCTTTACTATCGCTATTACAACGGACACTGCTCTTCTGAACTCTCTCGTCGTATACCTCCTCCATTGAGAAGAGCTCGTGCGACACGCCTTTCTACACATTCTCATCCTTTCTCTGTCCAACTCTCCGACCCCAGACTTAACCGCTATGCTCAGTCTTATATATACTCTATTGGTAAAGTCTGGAACACACTCCCTTCATCTGTTTTCCCAACTTCCTTTGACTTGCATACTTTCAAACGCCGTGTATCTGGACACGTCGGCCACCATCGACCATGATAATAGATCTTTCCCAACTCCGGTGGAATTTGGTAGGCCTCTGGCCTTTGTCCACCGGAGGAAACATAAAAAAAAAAAAAAAAAAAAAAAAAAAAAAAACCACCAACCAATCACACACTACTAACACTAATAAAAAACAATATAATGTACCACAATACAACTACTGACATAACAAACCTAAACGATCCCATTCTGAACATACAATCTTTCAAAATCTTAGTCAACAACACCACACACACCATAATAAACATTTACATCCCCCATCCTACATCAGTATGCTGTCCAAACAATTATAAACCAAATCTAGCACCTCTGAACATAATCACCAACCTAATCATAGGATGCGATTTCAACGCCCACCACTCAGCATGGTACCAAGACTACCCAACAGACCCCAGAGGAACACACATCCTAGATACACTGGAAATATTAAACATTTTAAAATACAAAAACCTACCTACCCGACTACCCCAATAAGCCAATCAATCTCCATCAGCTCCTGACATAACCTTCTCATCACCATCCCTCCATACAAACCTCACATGGAAAACAGAAATAGACCTCACAACCGATCATATCCCCATTATAATTACATACACAGTCGCTAAACACATATACCCCAAGAAAACAACAACATTCACAAACTACAAAAAAGCAAACTGGACAAACTTCACTCACCACATAGAAACACATTTAACTCAACAAGAAATAACCAACACACATTCTCTACATTCAGCCATCAACTCCACCAAAATAATACACAAAGCATCCCACTTATACATACCCAAGGGCTACAGGAAACACTACAACCCCTCTCCTACACCAGAAATCTGCAACCTTATAAAGAAAAAGAAACCAACTCCTACAACATAGATCACACACAACAGACATCACCATACAACTAAACACCCTACATGTACAAATCTCAGCACTAATTTCAAATCACAAAACAAACAAATTCAAGAATACCTACAAAACAACCTAACAAACCCCAATGATAAAAGACCATATCAGGTAATCAAATGACTACACAACTTCCAAAACAATCCTCCAACACTAAACGAAGCCTTATAAGAAAACAACAACACTCTTCCTTCACCCAAACAACACTGCAATATTCTCGCTCAGCACTACTCAAACATCTCCTATAAACCCACACACAACAATAGGAAAATAATCTGACAGCTCAAACACACACACTTAGAAAACAATCCAAACCCCCACTTCTCTTACCAGGACACTACCCAGCGAATCAAAACACTCAAAAACTCCCCAGCTACAGGCCCAGATAGCATCTCAAATTTACATCTAAAATACCTAGGACCCAAAGCTACAACATACCTAACCCAAATATACAACAAATCTTACACATACAACTTCATACCTGCAATATGGAAGAAGGCAATAATTAAACCCAAACTAAAACCCAGGAAAGACCCAAACCTCACATCTTCATACCGCCTGATCTCTCTCCTATCCACACTATGCAAACTCTTAGAAAAACTCATTCATTAAAAAATCCAACCACTCATGCAAACCCCACAATTTCAAAACGGATTAAAGAAATTCCACTCAACCACCACGGCCTTCATCACTATCTCTAAAAACATAATAAATGGCCTCAACAAAAAACTATCCCACAGGACCCAATTTATTGACATTGACATCGACATCAACAAAGCCTTTGATACAGTCCCTAAACACAACTTCATACAAAAAATCCTACACTCACCTATACCCAACAATTATAAAAAATGGATTTCCAATTTCCTCTCTGACCATACAGCTCAAGTCTCCAACAAAAAACATCTTTCAAAAACAGTAACACTAAGAAATGGTGTCCCACAGGGAGCCATCCTATCCCCTCTATTATTTAATCTGTACACAGCAGACCTACCCACCCCACAAACTCCAGATATAAAACTAATAATGTGGTGGTCTTTCTTTCTGCTGGGTTTTATCCAGCAGAGTGTCTCTGCCCCATCTGTTTGTATATTTTTGTTCCTCCTCCCCACTCATCCAGGTGGTGAGTGGGGTGTATGGATGATTTTTTTTTGTAGCTAGAAGTGTTTGTTTGTTTACTATATTGTTAATGTTTTTCAGATCAAAAGCAGAGAAAATTTTGAAAGTTATTTTTTTTGTTTATGTTTACTAATTTTTCATAAATATGAGTTGCTAAAGCAACCTTTTTAAGGGGCAGAATGTCCCCAGAGTAAGAAATCCAAAGGATCCCATGAGTTTTATTTTTACATAGAAGTATGTAAGTATATTTTAAAATCTTTTCTTCTTCTAATCTTTTGAATGTTTGCAGGTCTTTTCATTTTTGCTATATTGCTTATTTTTGCGTGTTTGAGGAAGAGGATGATGCTTGCAGATTTAACACTACATAAACATTTTTTTCCCTTTTAATTACTAACCTCAATATGTTGGAATGACTTCGGCCTATGAATGAGTGAGAAAATGTGTTATGCATGACTAATTACCACACTTGCCACCCAGTTGTCCATTACCGCTTGCTTCCGCTTATTGCATACTTCGCCGACCTAATATGTCTGGGAAAATCATAGCCTCTCATATTTGAATATTAAGAAAGAAAGAAAAACACGATACTAAGAGGAAGAGCATTTATTGGGTTAGTATACATTTTGTTTATTTATCTATTTGGTATAAGAGAAAGTAGTTTTTTTTTGTTGTTGTTGTAGAAAATTTCCTGCCTTCAAGAGAGCCCCACTTTTCTGTCCAGAGAAAAAAAATCTGCGACATATTTTTTGGCGCCTGAACAGGGACGCTTTTGAGGAGCGGAGTGAAAGTTTGCCAAGATGGAGAAGTATGAAAAGTTGTTGGAGGAGAATCAGAAGTTACAAGGGCTCTATGAAAGAGAGAGAGAGAACAGCGAGAGAAGTTAGAGCTGGAGAATGCTGAATTGTTACGAAAGTTAGAACAGATGGGTGAGAATCTGAAACAAATGGAAAGGGAAAATAAGGAAAGGTTTGCCAGTATTGAATCTCAAGTGGCTCGAATGGCTTTGCTTGAGGAACGAATGAATATGACTGGTTTCCCAAATGAACAGGAGGAAGGAGCAGTAGGGGGTTCTAAGACCGTAAGAGATAAAGAAGAAAAAAATGTACATTCTACTCCCAAGGAAGAAAATCCTGATTACGGTAATGTATTGGTGAAAGAAAGTAGAAAACCACGTGAAAAGCACATGAGTAGGAAACAAAGAAAAGCTTTGAGGAAAGAAAGGAAGAAGAAACTGTGTTAGTGCTGATGATTTCTTGGATAGTGAGGAGAAGCAGGGCAAGGAATGCAGGAATGAGTATGCTAGTTATGAAGAAGAGAGTGATTCGGAGAGTGAGAGTTCAAGTATGGAAGTGCATAAGGGTATTTTAATCAGAGAGGTTCCTAGGATAGAAAAGTTTAACGTATACAGTAGTAGGAATGTGAATGAGTTTTTAGAGGAATTTGAAAATTATTGTAGGCACAAGTACCCAGATCATCCTGGATATTGGGTGAAAGAGTTAGGAGAATGTATGGAGGGAAGAATTTTAGAATTTTATAGGAATATGACGTGTGTATGTCCAGTAAAGTATGATATTGTGAAAGAGCGTGTATGTGATCAGGTCGCAAGAATCAGAGGAAGTATTAGATTTAAAAGAAAGTATGATTTTGAGAAAGTAAGGATGTTGAAAAGAGAATTTAGATAGTTATGCTCATAGGCTGGAGACACTTGCAAGAAAGAAGTATGGAAATGAGGGAATAGATGAATCAAAAACGTTAGTAAGAAAGTTTTTGGATACTGTACCAGAACAAGTGGCTGAATGGTTTCACTTAAAAAGGAAAGAAAAATGCGTTTGGGGTCTGAAAGGTTAAAATGGGGTGAGATTTTAGAAATGTTAGAAGATAGACCTTTTGATGAGGAAGGGAAATATTACTCTAAAATTAAGGACAAATTGGAAGTGTACAGATGGGGAGGAGTTTTAGTCCAGGTGGGTATGATAAGCGGAGTGAAAGAGGAGGAAAACAGACAGGGAATGCACAACTGAATGCTGGTTTGCCAGTTTACAAGTCTTATAGGGATGCAATGATGGACACCTCATTGGAAGATGTAGTTGCAAGAGTAGTTATGCAATGTTTAGGAGAGATGAATGTAGGAATAGGGGGTAGGGATATTGGGGGATATGACAACAAGACTGAGAATGGTAGAAGTAATCAAGAAAGGGGAGTTGAGAGACCTGCAGTATTTTATGGAAATGGAATAGGATTAAGCAGTCCAAGAATGAATGAAAATGAAATGAATTGGAATGAATGGCAGCAGGTTAGATGTAGCTATTGTAAGAGACCTGGCCATACAATAGCTGCGTGTAGAAAACGAATGAAAGTTTGTTTTGGTTGTGGTAGAGCAGGGCATTTTGTTTATCAATGTATGAATTCTAAGAGTAGATGTTTTGAATGTGAACAGCTGGGGCATGTTAGAATGTTTTGTCCAATATTAGTGAATGGGGGGAATCCAGGCAATTAGGCAATTAGCACCAGGGGTGAGCTACCCAGCGGCTCATCCACCAGGACAGCAAGTTATAAAGCCTTTTCCTCAACATCCTCAGGCGAGTCAGCCTAGGCTTCCCTGTCTGCCGGCTTCCCAACAAGAAGAAAGAGACCATCAGTTGGGTACTGGGTCGGGAAACATATAGAAGTGGGGTCCAAGAGTACGTGTAGGGCACTGAAAATAAGTGAGACTGAAAGAGATATGACAGTAAGTTTAGCAATTATGAATGTTTTTTTTTTGGAATAAATGCTGATATAAAACCTAGTCATTGCATGAGTGTGAGAGTGAAAATAAGAGGAGTAGAAGGTGATGCTTTGTTAGATAGTGGGTGCAGTAAGAATTTAATATTCAGGGACATGTTTGAAAGAGTTCAGTTTTGTGTGGTTCAGTTGAGAGATATGAATGGAGAAAAAATAAGAGGGCTTGGTATGGTGCCTGTTAATATTTTGGGATTTATGTTAAAACAAGTAAGTATGGCAGGGGTTCCTATGAAAGAGTGTGAGTACTTTGTATTAGATAAGATAGTGGTAAGTACTATGTTATTTTAGGGGCCAAATTTCTTAAGGAAAATAGGTTGATTATAGATACAGCAAGAAGATGTATCACAGGGAAGGGTCCAGAAAAGGGTGAAGAGTGGGGAATTTATTTAAAGTCCCCATCAAAGAAAGACCGACAGTTTTTGAAAGGATATCAGGTGTATGCAAGTGAAAATGTTAAGCTGGATACAAATGCACCAATGAAAGTTAAAGTTGAATGGCAGAATGATGCTAGAGATCGTTTGATTGAAGGTCAAATGATTATGATAGATGGTAGTTATGCTAAGGTGAAAATTAAAAGGGTGGTTCATGTGTATGATGAGATTTTGAATGTGGATGACCCATTTGTTTTTGTTTATGTACAAGTGAGACCAGAAAAGAGAGGACACAAGGTTAGGGCAATTCAAAAAGGTGACTTCTTAGGACAAATGTATACTGTTATAGATGAATATGATTTGAATGAAGGCTTAGATAAAACAATGTATGAATGCTATGTGAGAGATAATGGTGAGGGGTCCTTGTCAAAAATGGAAAGAGAATGGACACAAGAGAACTTGCTGAGTGAGTTGGATATAGGAAATCATTTAACTGATAAGGAGAAAAAATGATTAAAACTTTGTATGAATGTAGGCAGGTGTTGAGTAAGGGTGATGATGAAATTGGAAATGCTAGGTTGCCTGAATTTAGAATTGTACTGACAGACTCTACTTCTATTTACCAACGACCACGACGGTTTCCAAAGCCAGTATCTGACAAGATTGAAATGCAGTGTGAAGAGTTAGTGAAAGTAGGGGTTTTGCAAGAAAGTGAATCACCATGGAACAGCCCAATTGTACCCATCCGAAAGCCTGATAGAAGTTTGCAATTGTGTGTAGACTATAGAAAGGTGAATGAAAGAATTGTGAAAGATAGATTTCCTATGTGCATGATTTCTGAATGTGTGTTTTCAATGTATGGGATGAAAGTGTTTATAAAGATGGATTTGGTTAGAGGTTATTATCAGATGCCACTATAGAAATCAGCTCGACCTGTGACAGCTTTTTCGACTGCATGAAAACATTATGAATGGAAGTGATTGTCTTTTGGGTTAGCTAATGCACCGGCAGTATTTCAGAGAGCAATTGGGGGTTTATTGAGTAAATGGATGAATAATGTGTTAGTGTTTATAGATGATATCCTGATTATGACTGAGACGTATGAAGAGCATTTGAGATTGATGAAAGATGTACTTGAAACTTTAGAGGCAATTGGGGTAAAAGTGAAGCCTGTAAAGTGTGAATGGTTTAAGAAGAAAGTTGAGTTTCTAGGGCATATTGTGAGTGAGTCTGGACTTCGGAAGTCTCCAAAGTACATGGAAAAAGTAAGGGAGTTTCCGAGGCCCTGAACAGTACGAGTTAAAATCATTTTTAGGATTAATTGAGTTTCAGCGAAAATTTATCGAGGGGTGTTCAGGGATTGCTAAGCCTTTGATGGAATTGACTGGAATGAAAGGTAAGACTGTGCTAGTATGAGATGAGAGAATGATTGAAGCATTTGAGAAGCTGAAAGAATGTGTAATGAATGATTTGGAACTGGCTTATCCAGATTATAGTTTGAATGCTAATTCCCTAGAGCTCTTTACCGATGCTAGTGGATTTTGTATGGGAGGATGGTTATCACAAGTACAAGAGATGAATGGTCAGGAAGTTAGAAGAGTGATTGGATATGTATCAAAGGCCTTCAGTACTGCTGAAAGAAAGTATTCTAGTATTGAGCGAGAGTTGGCTGCTATTAGGTTGTGTGAATGCATTTAAAGGATTTTTGTATGGTGTGAAATTTATTGTTCGAATGGATCATCAGCCTTTGGTATATTTGCATCGTATGAAAACTGTGGATAATAGGATTGCTAGAACAAAAGAGGATTTGAGTGAGTTTGATTATGAGATTGTATATACTCCAGGTGAAAGAAATGTGATTGCAGATGGATTATCACGAATGACCAGAACACATGATGAAGTAGAAGTGAGTGTGGATCCTGAATATTTGCCCAAAGTGTGATTAAAGTTACAAGAGAGTAAAGGGAGAGGTAACTCTATGTTTGAAAGTGTTTTATATGGATTGAAAGATTTGATGGAAGTAAGTTTAAAATGTAATTTGCCTGAAAGTGTGAATGCTTTAAGAAGGGAGATTATGAGCGAATGTATTAAACATCCAGAAAAATTAGGGATAATCAAAGTTAGAAATTATAAGAAAGAACTAGAAAGTATGTGTCAATCAGGAGTAAAGTCTATTCAGAATGTGTTGGCAGTAGTGAAGTGATTTGTTTGGAGTGGTAGTGTATGTGCATTATGGAGGTGAGAAACCAATTGTGTATAAGTCAAAAAAATTGAAAAAGGATTGTATATTTGTGTTGCATTTGCAATGTTTGGATGATTGTCATTATAATTGGGTAGTGGAAAGAAAGAATTACGAGAGAATAATGGAAGAACCAGAAAATGAGTTAAATAGGAATGTGTATGAATCTGCAGTCTTTGGATGTGTTGATGGTGGAGTCCTTGTAGAAAATATTGTTCATATTGGAAACCGGCGGGATTGCAGACATGGTGATCGATGTATGACAGTAGATTTGAAGGTAGATGGCAGAATAAAATGTGGTTTAATTGATACTGGGGCAAGATTAGCATAGTCAGCAAGAGTGTGGTAAATGAGTTGAAAGAAAAGACAAATGACCTGAAAGTAGTACCCATTTGATTAAGAATTCAAGGCTTAGGGATATGGTAAAGTGAATGTTGCAGAGGCAGTTGAAGTTGGAATTTCAATAGGTAATTTAGGAATGGTGGTGAATCAGATGTGTTTGGTGATGAATGATGTTGACTTACCTTTTTGTTTTTTTGTTTGGCATGGACTTTTTGAGTGAGAATAGGTTGGTTGTGGATATGGTTAATAACTCTTTAATGAAAGATGATGTATGTATTACAAAATTTTGTATGGATGAATCTGAGAGTCTAGGGATGGCATTTGCTGGTGTGATTGAATTGGATGCAAGAGATGAAAATGAGGTATTGAGTGATCAGGATATTTGGGAAATGCAACAAATGAGTTCAGAAATCCAGAGGTTGAAACAGTGTATTAAAGAGAGTAAGATTGTCAGTGAATGGCCTAAAGAACTGAATAACTTTGTTAGGTATATGAATAAGTTTTTGATTGATGGAGATGTTTTGTATATTGTTAAAATGGCAAAAGAGGAATGTTTGAGCTGTATTCCTGTAATGTCTTTGAATGGGTTGATTGGTTTGGTGATTGTATTGCACAGAGCATATGGTCATCCAGGGAAGCGGAAGTTGGTGACTTTGATGAAGAACGTGATTTTTCATCCATGTTTGGTTAAATTGGCTGTGGATGTTGCTACTACATGTGACAGGTGTTACAATTACAATATTACAATTTTTTTAATGGTTCCACAGTTCTAACAGAAATTATTTTTAAATTTACAAGTTCAATGAGACAAATGCTTTGGTTTTGGTTTCTATATTTTGAAAAGCCTTTTAGCTAAATTCAACCACTTTTACAGCACAAATAAGTAATGTAATTTAGTTATTTATATTTATACTGAAATATATATATATATATATATATATATATATATATATATATATATATATATATATATATATATATATATATATATATATATATATATATATATAATTACCCATCTCCAGCCTGGTACATTGCCACCTCACCCTCAAACATAGAGGTTACAAAAAAAAAAAAAATACTGAGCTTCGAATTATCACAGGTTGCACTAGAACCACTCCAATTCAGCATTTACATGAAGAAACAAAAATACTCCCGATCCGTATTCACCTAGACATGATAGGAACCCAATTCTACACAAACACCCTAGACATATCACACCAATGTCACTATACCCTACAAGACCACACAAGACACCGTCTAAAATTACCTTCATCATCCCCTGCCCCATACTACAGTAACATATTCAGAACCATTCCACCTACTGCAAACAACACACCACTAATCAAACACATACACACCATCATAACACAAAATTATCTCAACACCCGCCAACCAAATCATCTTCTCAATGAACAACCCCCCAACATAGCAAATACACAAAACACATTACCACGCAAAACCCAAATTACCCTATCCAGATTAAGGTCAGGCCACCACCCTAACCTACAAGCATACAAACATAGATTCAATATATAAAACACACCATCTCTAATATGTAAAAGATGTATGCAAGAACCAGACACAACAGAACATCTCCTTCTGAGATGCCCCTCCCTTACACAACACAGAACCCTCCATCACATCACCTCTCTGAGAGACCTTTGGACACGGCCGGCGGCCGTCACGGATTTCCTAAAGGCAGTGTGGCCCTTCCAGTGAGGAAGGTCCAAGGGGTAAAAAAGTAAGTAAGTAAGTAAGTAAGTAAGTAAGTAAGTAAGTATATTATATATATATATATATATATATATATATATATATATATATATATATATATATATATATATATATATATATATATATATATATATATATATATATATATAAGGACCGGATATCCGCATCATTTTCCAATATCCGCATCCGCGGATATCCGCAATCCGCACATCAGCATCCGCGGATAGTAAAAAATTACGTATCATGCAATCGATAAAAACTTTCAAAGGCAAAACTTTGTATTGAATGCAGAACCTCTTTCTGAGCGCCATACAGGCGACTATCTTGAAACTGTATTTGAAAAGATGCTGACAAAATGGAAGATTTCATTAAATGAAGTGCACTGCGTAGTCAGGGATTCGGGCACAAATATAAAAAAAGCACTTTCTCTGGCAAGAGTGAAAAATGTAGATTGCTTTGCACACCAAACTCAGATAGTAGTTAAAAATTAAATTATGAGTCAAAAATGTGTATCCGATTTAATAACCAAATGTAGGTTAATTGCTACGCATTTCAATCACTCCGTTCGTAGCCCAAAATGAGCTGAAGAAAATACAAACAAGATTAAATTAAATGTTCGTCCACTTTCTGTCATGCAAGATATTCAAACACGCTGGAATAGTAGTTTGCATATGCTTGAGAGGATGAGCGAAATTAATGAGGCCATTTGCCTTTATGCTTCAAGCAGCACAAAAATAAAGCCTCTAACAGCTGACGAAAATGACATTTTAAATAATTGTATTAATATCCTTAAGCCTTTTGAAGAATTAACAAATTAACTAAGTCCTTGCATTGAATTAACAAGTTCAGCTGAATCATGTTTGTCAGATGTGATACCACTTGTTTCAACATTGAAAGTTGTGTTAACAAATGTTATTAAGTCTAAGGGAGTTTCAAGGATGACTGAAACATTAATGAAGGAGATGAACGACAGATTTGAAAACCTGGAAAATGATGATGCTTATACAATTGCAACCTTTTTAGATCCTAGGTACAAAACAAAATTTTTTAAACCACTTGTTTCTCAGAATGTTAAAATCAAATTAGGATGCTTATGCGATGAGATGATAGAAACAGCTAAAATAACGCCTTTTCAAGAAAAAGCAAAAGCTCTCAGATACAAAAGAAACAAAATCTGTTAGCTTAAGCATTGCTAAATCAATGAAAGAGCTTCTAGATTCCAGCAGCGATGAAGAATCACAGTCAGAAGTGTCAAAGGATACAATATCGATTATTGAAAATTATCTGAAACTCCCACGTTTGGAGGCAGATAAAGACCAACTGGTTTGGTGGAGAGATAATTGCAAAAGTTTCCCTTTTCTTGCTGAGCTGGTAAGGACTTATTTAGCATGTCCTTCAACTAGTGTTGCTAGTGAGCGTCTTTTCAGTGGAGCAGGCCTCATTTACGACGAAAAGCGAACCAAACTTTCACCTGAAAGAGCCCAAAAGCTTTTATTTCTAAAAAATAACTTACCAATTATTAACTTCAAATGGAATATGTGAAACTGTGAAGTGTGAAGGTAATACTGAATTACTGGCTATATATATATATATATATATATATATATATATATATATATATATATATATATATATATATATATATATATATATATATATATATATATATATATATATATATATATATATATATTATGAATTATAAAAAATGAATGCAACATTTATTTACATCTTAAGAAAATTATATAAATAAGTTAAAGTCGACGTTTCGATCACTACTGTGATCATCATCAGGACACTGAAAATTGAAAGAATGAACACATATGTAACAAAAACACATACAAAAATAACAATAATGACAACAATAAAAATAACACTAATAGTAATAACAATAATAATTATAATACCAATAATAATAATAATAATAATAGTAATAATAATAATAATAATAATAATAATAGTAATAATAATAATAATAATAATAATAATAATAATAATAATAATAATAATAAACATAATAGTAAAAAATAATTAAAAAAAAAAAAAAAAAAAAAAAAAAAAAAAAAAAAATATATATATATATATATATATATATATATATATATATATATATATATATATATATATATATATATATATATATATATATATATATATATATATATATATAGATGAAAATTTGTAAAATTTAAGACTTAAAAGACAATACAACAATAACTAAACACAAATGAATACTAACAAACTGACGAGTCAAACACGGTTCAATTGAAGAAGAATCGTTGTAGGGGTTAGGTGATAGGTTTGTTTTATTTTACTAGGTGTGTTTTATTTTACTTATTTTTCTTAAATAAAAATATTTATTTGTTAATTTCAGAAAAGATTCTTTTGTTAATTTATACTCTTATACCTGTGGTATTATTGATGAAGTTTCTTTATAACCTGAAATTATATTGAAGGTTGTTGATTATTTATACCCATATTGGATTTAGAAATTGAAGATTAATCTTATCCTCAAAAAAACTTACCTGTGATATCCAGAAATACGGAATATAAGCCTTGTTACATCATCAAGGTATGGGCATAGTAATTGTATAAAGTATTGTTGTATTGAATGCATAAAAGAAGAAAAGCAATAATGGGAATGTTTTATTTTAGGCTTTTAACATTGGGATTTCATCAAGTTACCCAAAATCGAAAACAGGGAAAGTGAAGTGATTGGCCCATAGATCATCTTGCAAATTTTACCAATAAATAGTATTAATACAGTTATTGGTCTGGTTAAAGAAATTAACAACAATAGGTTGGTAATGAATAATTCATTAATGAAATTGTAAATAGTAATTCTCGGTAGGACTGTGGAATAATCCATAATAATCCAAAAATTATTTATCTTATTATTTGTAAGTTCATTGTTTTTCTAAGGTTTTGAGTAATTTCTATAACTATTAACTATAAATAATAATAATCTATAAGAATGTTAGTATTCATAAGCTTCATAAATGTTTTGATTTCGGAATTTTGTTTTATTGCTCGTAACATGAGTGGTCCCTGAAATTGAATCTTACCGTTAGAAACTATTGGATGTGTTGATCTCAATAATTATATATAAAAAGAAAAGAAATACAACCAATAAGACTTTTCAATAGTACTTGAGCTTATATTTACCTTCTATCTGGATCTCCTCCCTACAACTGTTTTCCAACTTGATAGTATATTTCTTTCTAATTCTTCTTCCTACATCGTCGATCTTTTCTATCAGATACCTGTTTACTCCTCATACTTTTCTCACCCTCCTTTACATAGAAGAGTTTTATTGGCGCCCGAACAGGGACCACTCGTGTTGCGAAGCGTTGAATCAGTTTTTGAGAGAGCAGTTTTGAATTAATTATTTGTAATCACTCCAATGGGAAAGTTATTTTAGGTAGGATAGGATGTTTAATTCTTTGTTTTAGTCTTGTTGCAGATCCTGAAGTGGTTGGGGGTTGAATTGAAAGAAACCAGTGGAATCTTTCTCAACCGAAGTCAGATAAGTTGTTTAAATAGATTGTTGTAATGTAAAATGGACCCTAAAAATCAATTATCCTTAAGTGCATATTTAGCTTCGGTAGAATCTCCCAATAAAATATCCCCTATCACTTGCCAAACGACAGTACCCGTAATACCTACCGGAGCAGTTTGTAGTATTATCAGTAACTTAGAAAGACGAATGTCCGAATTGGCTTCGAAAATGGATGATGGCCCTAAAAGGGAGGATTCTTTATTAGATTTGGATGAACCTGAATCTCCTCCAATTTCTGATGCCCCTGTTTTCTCTTCTTCCTTTACATTGCCTTTTGAACATAAAGAAACTCCACCTCTTTTTGCTCATACTACTCTTGTTAACACCATACAGGGTTCTATTCCTTCGGTGATGGGTCATGCTCCTTCGGTCTCTGGAATGGTCACTGGGGTACGGTTTACTGGTATTGGGGAACTTAACCGGGGTATTGGGGTAATTAGTAATCCCTCAGTAAGTAGTACTAATTTCAGTGTAAGTAGTAGTAGTCCTGTAATGGGTAATGTAAATGTACCTGTAGGCAATAATACCGAATAATATTGAACTATCATTAATGAAACAACAGCTGTCTCTGTTAACAGAGGCAGTTGGAATGTTGGCAGACTTGGTCAAAAATTCCCAAAAACCTAAAGTTGTAGCTCCTTCTAAATTTCAGTATGAACTTGAGCACGATTTACCTAGAATTTTTTGTGCAATTTGAACAATTTTGTAGTATTAATTACCCTGGTGCGCATGATCAATGGTGTAGGTTGTTAGAAAAATATTTAGAGGGAAGTTTTTTGAAGTTATATACTGTTGTCATTAAAACTGTAGAAAACTACTGGGAAGTAAAAACAACTTTATTAAAATGGTTTACAAATGAGGAACGGAGAAAAAACGAAAATAGGTTACATGATTTTATGTCTGCTCATAGATTATCGGGTGAAAGCATTAATATGTTTGCATTAAGGTTAGAACACTTAGCAGGAAAGGCTTATCCCGGAGTAAATATGAGGGATCATGACGCTCTTAGAACTGCTTTCCTTTTAAATTTGCCTAAGAACGTGGAACATAAATTGAAAGAATATATCATTCAAAATGAAGTTACAAGTGGAACTCGTGTCCCTTGGGAAAGGTTAGTTACACTCGCAGATTGTTATGATTATGATCGCAGAAATTATAATGTAAATAATAGTAATGTAGAACGAATTCTTGGTAATAGTGAGAAATCAAGCTTGATTAATAATGGAATGGATAAAACAGAAGTAATTGAAATTGATACTGTTAACGTTAAACCCAGTTGGAGCGATATTGTTAGAAGAAATCAAAATCAACTCCTTACGAAGAACAGTTTCACCAATCCTAGATCCTCCACGGATGATGATAGCAACTTTAAAAATTCTCAAAAATGTGAGTATTGTGGGAAAGATGGACATATTATGAGAGATTGTTATAAATTCTTGGGGATTTGTTCTTATTGTAAACAAAAGGGTCATATTAGAAGTGATTGTCGAGCTACAAAAGCAATTATTCAAAATAATACTAAACTTAAGTGTCCCTTTTGTCAGGGCCCTCATTTAGGTATGAATTGCCAAAACAATAAGCAAAATCCCAGTTCTTATCTTACATCAGATACCAAAACCCTCACTTTCACAAATTCTCAGAAAAACCCAGAAAACGACATCACCTTCAATAAAAATGCTAAAGGAGCAATTCCTAAGTATAAGATTATAGAGAATTGTCAACTTTGTGGGGGATCGCATAATGAAGGAAGTTGTTTTGGTGACAATTTAAACTAATAAACTCCACAGCTTTGAGCCACACTGTGGAGCCACATAACCTTACACAGAATGGGATGGCTCAGACTGATACATTCGTTATTAATCAAGACAAAACCATAGAGAAAATGCACTCTTCAAAGCCCATTGAAATTGTTGATATAAATCTTTGTCAGGCAGATATTGAGCCTTTAATTATTAATTTAGCTTTAAAAGACAGTGAAAAGGGGTTTTATGATGGTATGATTGATACGGGAGCTGGGATAAGTTTGGTTAGTTCAGCGATATTTCCTGTTCGTTCTGATTTACAATTGTTACCATCCCTTGATGTGAAAGCCATAAGTGGGTTTGGGAATGGTGCACGAATAAAGATTGAATCATATATTGAATGCCCATTGATTTTTAATAATGGTTTTAGAACCAAACCAGTGCAATTATATGTGGTCCCATTACAATTTATGGATCATCATATTGTTTTGGGAGCTACATCATTGAGAGAAAATGGGTTAATACCCGATTTAACTAATAGGGAATTAATTCACCGAAATCTGAATAATTTTACAATAATTTCTAACGACATCAGTCACGATATACCTTTTTACAATTGTGTAACCGCATATTCTGTAGTTGTTCCTCCTCACCATTGTAAATTAATACCTATAGAAATTCCTAAAAATGATATTAATATTTGTAATACTATTGTAGAATTTCAGGGAAAAGAGCATAAGTGTTTGGAGTTCTTAGCAGGTATTGTAAATGGTTTGGAGGAGAGACCCAGAATAGCTTTATTTAATTTTTCTGATAAAGAGCAGTTTTTACGGAAACAGACGGTTATTGGCAAAATTACTTCAATAACCCCGGAGCGAATAGCTTCAATTACAGTTCCTAGTGTAGATATTAATAGTATTAACCCCGAATTTGAATGGACAGTTGAAAAAATCACCTCTGAATTTCAGTTTACAGACATTCCCTTGAATGATCAACAAAAAGAGAGTTTAATCCAGGTTTTATTATCCCATAGTGTCGTACTTAGTAAAGGAGATAATGATGTTGGACTCGCTAATAACATTACACATTCAATAGAATTGGAAACTAATAGACCGGTACGAGTTCCTGTTCGAAGGTTTCAGGGTCCATTGTTGCGAGAGATTGAGAAAGTGTGAGGCCTTGTTAGAGCACAACATCATCCGACCCAGCAAATCCCCCTTTTCAGCCCCTGTAGTTCCGGTCAGGAAACCCGACGGTTCACTTCGCCTTTGTATTGACTATCGTAAACTCAATGACGTCACTAAAACTGACTCATTTCCCCTTCCGAATTTAATAGACATGATTTATAACATGTATGGACAGACATATTTCACGACAATAGACTTGGTTAAAGGTTACTACCAAATAGCCATGGACCCAGACAGTATTGAACAAACTGCTTTTTCCACACCCTTAGCTCAGTATGAATATCTCAAAATGCCTTTTGGGGTGAAAAACGGACCTGCGACTTTTCAAAGGGGGATGATGTTGGCTTTGGCAGGGTTACCTTGGTCCAAGGTAATGGTTTACCTGGACGATATTATTATATTGGGACAGTCTTTTGAGGATCATATCCAGACACTGGACCAAGTATTAAAAGCTTTGGAAGTTAATGGATACAAACTTAAGCCCTCAAAAACAAAATTATGTCGACATGAGGTGGATTTCCTTGGGCATAAAATCTCAGACCAGGGAATAATGCCTCTAGAGAAGAATCTTAGTGGTGTTTTAAATTTTCCTATACCTACCTCTATTAAACAGTTACGGCAATTCCTAGGAATGGTTAATTTCTATAGACGACATATCCCAAACTGTTCATTAATAGCCAAACCGTTATCATCCCAAACCGGTTGTAAAACAATTAATTGGACGCCTGAGTGCTGTAAAAATTGGTAACCATGGGAGTGGAAGATGACTTACGAAAAACAGAAGTGAGAAAGGAAGAGGAAGTTCGAGTGATAGAGACATCAAGAAAAGAAAGGGTATTATTTTTTTCATGTTCTATGGTAAAACTTAATATTGGGATGACAAGAATTGATGTAGTCTAAAAAGAGATGAACTGATAATACCCTTTCTTTTCTTGATGTCTCTATCACTCGAACTTCCTCTTCCTTTCTCACTTCTGTTTTTCGTAAGTCATCTTCCACTCCCATGGTTACCAATTTTTACAGCTCTACATCCCTTAAGTACAAAACCAATACCATATTAACCTATTTACATCGAGCCTACAGTATTTCTTCTTCCTATCTTTCTCTTCACTCTGAATTTGAATTCTTAAATAATTTATTCACCTCCCATAACTACCCTCCTAACATAGTTTCTCAATACATTTTTAAGTTCTTATCCAAAATTTATCACCCTCCCTTTCCTGTCTCTACTGTCCATAAGAAAACTATATATTTCTCCGTCCTTTATCTTAACCATTCCACAATTTCAATGACTTCCAAACTCTCTAGGACTTTATCTCATTTCTTTCCTCACCTTGACATACGCTTTTCTTTTCGTTCCTCTTTCAAAATTTCTACTCTATTCCCTTACAAATCTTCACTTCCGTTTCCTCTGAAGTCATCAGTGGTTTATAAATTTTCCTGTCCCTCCTGCCAGAAGGGCTACATTGGTTCCACTGTTCGTCTTCTTAGGACACGTATTTCTGAACACCAAGGTCTCTCCCCTCGTACTTCCCTTCCTCTTTCTAACCCTTCTTTTTCTAACATTCGCTCACACTCTCAAACTTTCTGTCACTTTTTCCCTTTGCCTCAACACTTCTCTGTTCTGGATGGTCATCAAGATGTTTCCTCCCTCCATATTCTGGAATCACTATATATTTCTAAACTCAAGCCCGGCCTCAATAATAATCAATTATCCTGTCCCCTATATATCTCACACTCTTAGTCCTCTTTCCCTATATTAACATTTATATTTCCCTCTTTCCGCTAGTTGTTCATCTTGTAACTGAGGCTCCTGTCATTGCCTCCTCTCCTCTCTATTTTTAGATATATATATGCTCATTTGTATGTATGTATGTTGTATAAATGTTTATATGTATGTGCGTATGTTTTTGTTATGTATGTATGTATGTTGGTTACTTGTCGTGTTTGTATGATCCTCTTGTTTATAAAAAATTTTAACAACCAACCTAAGGTTCAGTTTACTATATTATTTCTTTAACCTTTTTTCTCTTTCACGATTCTTCTTCAATTGAACCGTGTTTGACTCGTCAGTTTGTTATTATTCATTTGTGTTTAGTTATTGTTGTATTGTCTTTTAAGTCTTAAATTTTACAAATTTTCATCTATTATATATATATATATATAGGAACCGACCGGGGCCCCGTCCCCGGCCCCGGCCCCGGCCAACCCCGGCCATTTTTACTGACCCCGGCCCCGGCCCCGGCCAAAAATCAAGGAAAACCGGGGTTGCCGGCCGGGGTTAAAATGGCAAATTATACTTAAATTTTTTTTTTTTTTTTAATTTTCAGCCGATTCTGCTGAAACTTTCAGTTATATAGATTTTTTACCGGTAAGAAAAGTCCATTTCTAGCGTTTTTCCGAGTCTATTATGGTTAAAAAAAATCTTTTTTTTTTTTTTTTTTTTTTTTTTGAAATTTTACCCATTTTTAATTGAATGGCGGTGCCAAACCACTTTTTAGAAAGAGCTGAAAATTGGACTATTTATTCAAAATTAAATGGGATACAAAAGTCTCTAATAGACTTTTGTTCCCAGAGTTATAGGAAAAATGTTATAAGCTAAAAACTGACCAACTATAGAAAAAAAAAATTTTTTGAACTAAAAAAAATCCACCTTTCCAGACAAAAATTTTTTTTAAAAAATACAACTATGACATTTCCTATTTTTGGTTTGTATAGAGGAGGGGTGGGGCTACAAATTCCTCTATGTACTTTATTCGATGACATTCGTTGGTTTTGAGATATGTTTTGTAGAACTCTCTGCCATCATCTGATTTTCCAAATTTCAAAAATTCCCAAAGTTTGAGAGGCTATATCTCGCTTCAAACAAAGAGCATTTAAATATGCACTAAATAAATATTGTTGCCCTGCCCTCTTCTAAACAATATTCACAAATAAAAAAAAATAGTAGGTAGCGTTTTTTATAAATAATTTTTTCCTCCAGAAGGGTACGATTTTTGCAAATTTTTTTTCAAGTGCTTATATAACTTTTTTTCTAGACGTGATATCAAAAACCTATTCCCACCAATGCAAGAAATTGGGGCAAAGGTATTCAGCTAAATTTTCAGCTCATGTGGACCAGTGGTTTGATCCAGTTATTCATTTTTTTCAACTTTGGGTCCAAATAAGTTTCAAACCGTTATAGACTCAAAAAAATGCTCGAAATCAACTCAGAACTTCGTGAAAAAATTCACATACTTTGAAAATTTCAGCTCAATCAGTCAAAAATAAAAAAAAAAAATTTCAAACAAAATATAAGAAAATTAAGATTTTTTTCTTTTCTGTTTCTTTTGACCGCTCCTTTTCTGCTAGTGAATGTTCATCTTTGTGTTTTGATTTTAGATACTCCAAAAAGATTTGGTTGAAATTTTTTTACTTGTAGCACCCGGAGGTTCTCTTCTAATTTTCTGACTGCAGATGTTAACATTTAGCTATTTCGAGCCTATCCTGAAACATTGTAAAGTATTCAAATACTGCAGAAGCTGATCTTTTAGCCATATTGACTGAAAGTATAAACAAAATAATAATTTTTAAATAATGTAGCTAAATGATACAAGTTTGATACATGGCAATAAAATAACAATGATATGTATAAATACAGGTTAAATTGATAATTTTATATCTTACATTTTTTCAA
>SEYY01001231.1:120232-123016 GCA_009176605.1 Armadillidium nasatum
TTCCAAGTATGTGACAACAGTTGATGGTACTTCTTATGTTTTGGTAAAGTTTTAATTAAATTTTAATTTCCTTTATTTATTTTATTTTTTTTATGCATGTTTTATTATTCTAAAACTTCAGTGACTGATGATTTTTTTTGGGGTGTGATATTTTCCAATTGTTTTTGTTGGCTTATTTTGAGCTGAATCTTTGAAGATTGATATTCTAACAAAGTACCTGGGTACATTTCTGAATTTGGACAATAAAAGGTGCACCTTAAAATAAAAGAGCTCATAGTGTGATATTAATTTATGAATAAATATTGTTTTTGTGAAAATATTGAAATTTCATGAAATTCAGAGTACAAGTTATTTGGAAAAAAAGAGGACTGAAGATAATATTTTATATATTCTTTATTATTATTAAGGACTTTTGAGTGTGTGGTTATTTGTTTCCTTTCAATTTCTTGGAGAGAGACCCATTTTTTTTTATTTCAAAATGTAATAATGTAATTTCCACTAAATATTTGTGGCACCCAACGTGGGGCTCTCAAAGGGAAATTGGAGTGTGAATATAGCATCAAACGAAGAGTTGCAATTGGAGGTGGAAAGATTAATGGATGCATTAAGAAAGAGAGAATGAGGAGTTAATTGACAAGTTAAAAGAAATGTCAGAGTATATGCAAGATGTTGAGAAGCAAATGGAAGAAAAGATTATATTAAAAAGGGATGAAATGTTTAGTAGTAAATGTGCAAATGTAAATAAGATGTCGAAAGTGGGTATGAAAGTTACTTCTACTCCTGTTGAAGATGGTAGTAAGGTTGACTTTGGGTTGAATGATATTGTAAATGATGATAAGGCCAAACCAAGAGAAGTAAAAAAGAAAAAGAAAACATCAACGAGTAGAAGACGGGAAAGTAGAATTAATTGAATAAGGGTAAGAACATCGATTCCTTATATTCAAGTTCTATTGATAGTCATAATGAAGATGAAGAGAAAAGACTCTGAGGATCAATCAACTGACAGTGACTATGATGTGAAAAGAAGCATTTTAAATAGATATTATTTTTATATATATATATATATATATATATATATATTATATATATATATATATATATATATATATATATATATATATATATATATATATATATATATATATATTTTTTTTTTTTTTTTTTTTTTTTTTTTTTTTTTTTTTTTTTTTTTTTTATATATAAACATATATGTAAAATATTAATATATATTGTTAGTATAGTATCAAATATACTAAATTTAGTTATTTTCCAGAGGTGAAGTCACGATGCGAAGAGACGCTGTGGAAGAAGATGAAATTACTACACAATGAAACAACAGAATGAAATTGCAGTCATTCATGCTAAGTCCATTCTGTTGTAGTATAGTTTCTAACATATTAATTCTCTTTATATTTTGCAGGTTATTTATTGAATACTTAATAGCTTTTTGCAAATTAATGTAATATACTTACCATATTCAACGAACATTCAATAAATATAACATATTACATCTCTAAAAAAAAAAAAAAAAGACTTACTTTGGATTGGAGCCATTATCAGCAAGGGCCAATTCGTGAGTAATTTAATTAGGTTTTCCTATTTTTTTTTTTCTAAACTCGTAGAATTCAGGAATAGAATAACATTCTTATTCATATTTTTTTAATTTCAGTTCCTACTTGGGAACTAGCCCATTTTTCCAACCTAGGATTTAATTCCAATGGGAACAAATACCTAATTCTCCGGAATCATCATACGGATAGAACTCTCTTGTGTGTTACCCAATCTGCAAGAATTTTGGTTATAGCGTTCCCCAATAGAATCATTGCCCTTCCTTTTTCGCTGCATAGTTTGTTCCGTTCAATTGAAAAATCTTTCTTGATTCCATTCAACTATTTTCATTATTACTTCTGTACATATTCTTTACCTCAATAAAGTTATAAGGTTTTCGTTCAGTTTCCTTACCCCTTCTTATTGCCATATTCTCGCTGTATTTCGTTCCTTCATCGTGATCCTCCCTATAGCAATCGCTACGCTCCTGAGAAACTTCGGTCGCTCAAGAAGGATTGCGCCATCAACATTTCATCCATCCTTGTTAATCCAGTCGTCCGTAGAAAAGGATAAGTGGACGACACACATCAATAAATCAACCTACCTTTAACTGACGGATACTTCACTAGAAGATCATTCCATTATAGTGAGTATCATATTCAATCATCATTTATATTTTTTTCTGTCGAGTCCTTCAGGCCCGACTCTTACAGAGAAAAATAATTGGCGACCCTGCCAGGATCACGAAGAGGAACAAAAATAATCAACAGCAATGGCAGAAAACCCAAATGTAAACGGTGAGGAGTCAAAAATGAACACGGACCAGTTGATCGAGTTTGATGAACTTCTCCAAACTGACAATATCGCTGCGTCCACACCGGAACAACAGAATGATAACTCGAGGGGTGAATCCTTACGGGATGTCCGATTTGTGGATCGTGAACACTTCTCAAAATTGGAGGACATGGTTGTGAATTCCATGAGGTATATGCGAGAGATAGATCAACGACTGAGCAAGCAAAATACCCTTATATTGGAAATGTTGTCGGCTCGTCAAGATCCAGCTCCTACTGCTGCACCAACAACATCACCTGAACGGTCAGTACGGCCGAAGGAAAAGAAGCAGTCGGTAGCAGTAGCTTGTGAGGTTGACGGAGGAGATCAGCAACAACCAACCATGAACCCCGCAAGTAACCCCAATATCTCAACCGGAACAATGACGGATAGACAATTCAG
>SEYY01001232.1:0-5000 GCA_009176605.1 Armadillidium nasatum
TTCAGTTGGAGTGTTGCAACAGAACCATCAGAGCGAATAAGAGGAGGAAAGGAAGATTTACAGAGTTTTAGAGATGTTTTGAAAGAGACCAGAAATTATCAGGGAGAGCAAGGAACTCAGCACACTTTCGTTTTGTGAAAGTTCCCTTGCTCGTCGAAGATATATCATGCAACGATCCGAGAGAATGAAATTAGCAAGAGTGATAGGAGAAGGAGAGTTTTTCCACTCTCGATACGCGATGTCTTAGCTGAATGGCGAGAGAGCAGCGCGGTCGAACATGGATTTTGAGGAGAAGAAGGAATAAACCTGCTCATCTCATCAACGATTGCAGCCCCACCTTATCAAAGAGACTGACGCGTCTTCAGAGACAAAACAGTCACTCCAGGATAGTTAGCTAGAAGCAACGCAAAGCTCCAGTCAGCCCGATCAAAGTGCCAGAAAATACGCTTAGGGCAGGGTGGAGCAGTTGAGAGAAGCTTGAAAATTAAGAGTTATTAGGTTGTGGGTTTACCAAAGGTGCGAAGACAGCATATTTATAGAGAGAAGGTTAGTAGTGAAACATAAGTCAAGAGTGTTTAGAATTGGTTAGGACGATCCGGAATGTGTTGGTTCTTTAATCAGTTTGCGCAGATCGTTGAGAATGCTGAATGATCGGCCTCCTCCCCTCCTGGATCAGTATGAGAGGAACCCAACCATTCAGTGCTGTGTACATTGAAATTCCCTAAATATAGACCTCAGTATTTGGATGTGAAGATGTAACAGTCTCATGAGAAGTGGTTAGGTATTCAAAAAAGGTAGAAAAATCTGTTTTATTAGGAGAACAGTAGCAGAAACACAAGATTATCGTAGTGGTAGGAAGAAAGATTTTAAGCCACAGAACATCGAAGTTAGGAGATTCAAGATTCACAAGACGTGTTACCGTAGTGTTATTGTTAACGTAGGCACAAACTCCACCCTTTGATCGGAAATTATGGAATAAGTTACAGTTGGATATATTAAAAAAGTTTGAGTTGGAATTCATAGATATCAGGGGCTCAGACAATAGCAAAAGGTTCCTCTTCACGTTCTTTCTGGCATTTTGCAAAATATGTGTCAACTCTGAATTTGCTGCATCTTCCTCTTTCACTCCTTTAATATCTTCCAAAGGCACAACTACTGTTTTACCTTTTTCTAAAGCTGAGTTCTTCGCTCAAACTTTTACCTCTAATTCAACCTTAACGATTCCGTAGCTATTCCTCCTCCTTCAACCCCCTGTAACTCAATTATGACTAAAATTTGAATTTCTTCTAAAGATATCATTTCTGCTCTCTCTGAGCTTAATACTAAGAAGGCATACGGTCTCGATGGTATTCCTCCTGTGGTTCTCAAAATTTGTGCTTCCGAGCTTGCACCGTGCCTCGGTAAACTATTTCGTCTTTGTCTCTCTATTTCAACCTTCCCTTCTTGCTGGAAACGTGCGCTCATTCCTGCTGTGCCGAAGAAGAACCCTCTCAACCCACAACTACCGTCCCATTTCTTTGACCTCCGTTCTCTCCAAAGTTTTCGAATCTATCCTTAACAGAAAGATTTGAAAACATCTCAATTCTTCTAATCTTATCTCTGATCGCCAGTATCGCTTTGGTAAGAAACGCTTTACGGGTGATCTTTCCATTCTCTGACTTTTGGTCCTCCGCTCTTCGGCATTTCGGTGAATCTTTTGCTGTGGCACTGGACATATCGGAAGCCTTCGATAGAGTCTGGCACAAAGCTTTGATTTCTAAACTTCCCTCTTTCGGTATCTATCCTTCTCTCTGTGATTTTCTCACTAATTTCTTTTCCTGTCGTTCTATAGTAGCTGTTGTAGACGGCCACCGTTCTTCCTTTAAATCTATAAATAGTGGTGTTCTTCAGGGTTCTGTCCTATCCCCAACACTTTTTCTGCTTTTCATTAATAACCATATCTCTGTTACCTCATCTGCTATCCACTCCTATGCTGATGACTCCACCCTTCATTAAAATGCCCCACCCAACAGCAGTTGATAGACTCGAGAAGGATAGCCTTGGAGCAACTTAACTCTGATCTTTCTCGTATTTCAAATTGGGGCCGAGAAAACATGTTTGTTTTCAGTGCCTCAAAAATTAAGTTCCTCCATCTCTCCACTCGAAACAATCTTCCACACAACTATGATATCTTCTTTTAAAACACACAACTCAAGCCTTTATCTCTTCTTAATATTCGCGGTGTCTTTTTTCTCCTGGTCTTACCTGTAAAGATCACGTTACTTCTCTTTCTAAACAAGCTTCTAAGTGGTTTTGTATTCTGACGCGCCTTCAGAATTACTTCACGCCACCCCAGTTGCTTGCACTGTATAGGGGTGTTGTTCTCAATTGTATGGAGTATGCTTCGCACATCTGGGGTGGTTCCACTCATACAGCTCTCCTTGAAAAGGTATAGTCTAGAGCTTTTCGTTTCATCAACTCTCCTGCTCTTACTAACTCTCTTCAATCTCTTTTTGCCCGGCGAATTGTTGCGTCACTCTCTCTTCACTTTCGCTATTACAACGGACACTGCTTTACTGAACTCTCTCGTCGCATACCTCCTCCATTGAGAAGGGCTCTTGCGACACGCCTTTCTCTGTCCAACTCTCTAACCCCAGACTTAACCGCTATGCTCAATCTTACAAATACTCTACTGGTAAAGTCTGGAACACACTCCCTATATCTGCTTTCCCAACTTCCTTTGACTTGCATAATTTCAAGCGCCGTGTGTCTGGACGTGTTGGCCTCCTTCGATCTGGATAAGATTATTCTAACTCTGGTGGAATTTTAGTAGGACTCTGGCCTTTGCCCACCGGAGGAGATATAAAAAAAATATAAATATATATTTATTTTTTATTTTTTTATTTTAATTTTTTTTTCTTATTTTTTTTCCTTTTTATTTTTGTAAATATTATTTGTTAACTTTTTTATTTTTTATTTTTTATATACTTATTTATTCATTCATTTTTTATTCATTTATATATTTATTTACTAAATTTTTATAAAGTTTTTTATTTTTATTCATTATTCCCATCGTAAACAATTAAAAGCATCCTTGCGGTCAAAAAAAGGTTCAAAGTAAATTGTCAACTGACCGCTTACACTTTTTTTCCCCTTCGAGTGCGCTTTTCCGGACGAAACCGGTTTTAGCGACAATATTGGTACACAACTACTTATATATTATAATATATATATATATATATTATATATCTATATATATATATATTATATATATATATATATATATTATATATATATATATATATATATATATATATATATATATTATATATATATAATATATTATATATATATATATATATATATATATATATATATATATATATATATATATATATATATATATATTTATATATATATGAGTGGAACCATCACAGACGAGTAAGGCGTATTCCATACAGGGGCGAACAACACCACTATTAAACGAGAGAACCTGGGGTGGTGTGAAAAAGTTCTGAAGGGGCCTCACAACACCCAACCTCTTTGAAACTTGTTTAGAAAGAGAAGTAGTGTGATTTTTCCAACAAAAATTACGAGAAAAATAAACACAAAGAATATTAAGAATATTGAAGGCCTGAGTTGTGTGTTTTCGAAGAATATATCATAGTTGTGTGGAAGATTGTGTCAATTAGAGAGATGGAGGAATTGAGTTTTTTAGGCATTGAAAATGATCATATTTTCACTGCCCCAATTTGAAATGTGAAATAGATTAGAGGTTAGTTGCTCCAAGGCCACCCTACTTGCCTCTATTAACTGTTGCTGGCGAAAAGAGAAATGAAAGTAATGAGTCATGGCGAATTAGAAAAAAAGGAAAGGAGATTAAAAGAAAAGCAGAAGGTCATTAAAAAAAAAGAAGAAAAATTGTTGGGATAGGACTGTCATTGAGGGACACCACTATTAATAGATTTATAGGGTGAACGGTGGCCGTTTACAACAGCTGCTATAGAACGACCAGAAAGGAAATCAGAGAGAGGGATAGATTCCAAAAGAGGGAAGTTAGGAATTCAAAGCTTTGTGCCAGACTCTATCAAAAGCTTTCAATATGTCCAGCGCAACAACAAAAGATTTACCGAAATGCCAAAGAAAGGACGACCAAGAGTCAGAGAGAAGGGAAAGAAGACCAGTAGAGTCTTTCTTACGAAAGCCATATTGGCGATCAAAGATAATATTAGAAGATTGATATGTTTCCAGTTCTTCCTGTTAAGAACAGATTCGAAAACTTTAGAATGAATGGAGGTTAAAGAAATTGGACGGTAGATAGAGAGTTGAGATGGCCCCCCCCTTTTTCGCACATTTCCAGCAAAAAGGGAAAGTTGAAGTAGAAAGACATAGATAAAATAGTTTATTTACCGAGGCAAGGTTCAAGCTCGGAAGCACAAGTTTTGAGAACCACAGGAGGAATACCATCGGGACAATACGCCTTCTTAGTATTAAGCTCAGAAAAAGCAGAAATGACATCTTTAGAAGAAATTCTAATTTTAGGCACAATTGAGTTAGAGGAGTTGCAGTAGGAGGAATAGCCCCGGAATTCACCGGAATTGTTATTGTTAAGGTTGAATTAGAGGCAAAAGTTTGAGCGAAGAAACAATGTTAGAGTTGACATTTTATGCAAAAATGCCAGAAAGAATGTAAAGAGAATG
This sequence comes from Armadillidium nasatum, assembly GCA_009176605.1. Lineage (NCBI taxonomy): Eukaryota > Metazoa > Arthropoda > Malacostraca > Isopoda > Armadillidiidae > Armadillidium > Armadillidium nasatum. The sequence goes on from SEYY01001232.1 coordinate 4,680, forward strand.
AACCAGAAAGGTTTTTGCATTTTCTACGGAGAAATGAATTTTTAGTGTTACGAAGGACAGATTTTACACGATTCCGAGATGAAATATAAGTTGCGTGAGTTTCTGGAGTTTCAAGACGATGGTAATACTTGAAGGAAACACATTCCTGTGCGGATAACAAGAGAACAAGCAGAGTTAAACAAAGGTTTGTTTAGTAGAACGGAAAGAAAATTTAATGTACGCCTCCGTGCCAAAGACAATCACCTCGGTAATGAGTTCTGCACACTCAGAGGAACCCCTCCCACGGAAGCAATAATCATTTCACGGGAAATCAAAGAAGTA
>SEYY01001232.1:10000-15000 GCA_009176605.1 Armadillidium nasatum
ACTCATGCAACTTGTATTGCATCTCGGAATCGGGCAAAATACATTTTCCGTAACACCAAAAACTCGTTTCTCCGCTTTAAAATGCAATTACCTTTCTGATACTTCTTCCTCTCGCCCTTTCTGGTATTTGGCAAAGAATGTCAACTGTAACTTTTCTTTTTACTCTTCCCCTCCTCCAGTATCTTTCGACGGTTCAACTGCCGTTTTGACTTCCTCTAAAGCTGAACTCTTCTCCCAAAATTTTGCTTCTAATTCAACCTTAGACGATTCCAGAATTGTTCCTACTCCTTCAACCCCCTCAAACTCTTTTATGCCTTAAATTGTAATTTCTTCTAAAGATGTCATTTCTGCTCTCTCTCTCTCTCTCTCTCTCTCTCTCTCTCTCTCTCTCTCTCTCTCTCTCTCTCTCTCTCTCTCTCTCTCTCTCTCTTTCTCTCTGAGCTTAATACTAAGGAGGCGTACGGTCCTAATGGTTTCCCTCCTGTGGTTCTCAAAACTTGAGCTTCCGAGCTGATTTGGAAAACTATTTCGTCTATGACTTTCTACTTCAACCTTCCCCTCTTGGTGGAATCGTGCGCTTATTCAGCCAGTCTCGAAGAAGGGGGTACCACTCTCAACCTCTAATTACCGTCCCATTTCTTTAACCTCTGTTCTTTCTAAATTTTTCGAATCTATCCTTAAGTGGAAGATTTGAAAATATCTCAGTTCTTCCAATCTTACCTCTGATCGCCAGTATGGCTTTCGTAAGAAACATTCCCCTTGTGACCTTCTTTCCCTTCTCTCTGACTCTTAGTCCTCCGCTCTTCGGCATTTCAGTGAATCTTTTTCTGTCAAGCTTTGATTTTCAAACTTCCCTCTTCCGGAATCTATCCATCTCCCTGAATTCATTTCTGGTCGTTCTATAGCAGCTGTTGTAGGCAACCACCGTTCTTCCTTTGAATCTATTAATAGTGTTATTCCTCAAGGATCTATCTTATCTCAACACTTTTTCAGCTTTTCATTAATGACCTTCTCTCTATTACTTCTTCTCTTATCCACTCCTATGCTGATGATTCCATCCTTCATTACTCCTTTCAGTTTGAATGACGTCATCAGCATAGGATGGAGTCATCAGCATATGAGTGAATAGGAGATGGTGTAATAGAGAGAAGGTTCTTAATGAAAAGTAGAAATAGTTGAAAATAGGACAGATCCTTGAGGAACACTACTATTTATAGATTTAAAGGGAGAACGGGGGGCGTCTACAACAGATAACATACATAGAACGAACAGAAAGGAAATTCGAGAGACAGTTACAGAGAGAAGGATAGATTCCAAAAGAGGGAAGTTTGGAAATTAAAACTTTGTGCCAGAATCTATCGAAGGCTTTCGATATGTCTAGCGCCACAGCAAAAGACTCACCGAAACCACAAAGAATGGAGGACCAAGAGTCAGAGAGAAGGAAGAGAAGATAACCAGTCGAGCGTTTCTTACGAAAGTCATACTGGCGATCAGAGATAAAATTAGAAGAATTGAGATGTTTCGAAATCTTCCTGTTAAGGATAGATTCGAAAACTTTAGAAAGAATGGAGGTCAAAGAAATGGGACGATAGTTATAGGGCTGGGATTGGTCCCCCTTCTTTAATATCAGAAATTTTACTTTATATTTTTGTTTTAACATAATTTTTAATTTTATTACGACCTTATTATATTATATTAATAATATATAAAAACACACTTATTGAAGAAACATTTAGGTATTAAGAGACATATTGATACATACGTAAATCAATACACACTTATGCAAAGCTACATAATCATTCACATTATTAGGAAGTATATTTTGTATATTTTATAAGCAGCATTTCATTAAATTTAATAATATTTTTCTTCTAACGTATGCAGTAATATGTTCAGTTGCATGACTCCTAACATAAAGTATCTTCAATTAACGAAAACATTCATAGCTATACATTTTCTAACGTTCTAAAACATTCACATATATTATTTCTTAACCCATTAGGTGATATCCATATATTTGACTTATCAAATGAGAAAATTTGATACTTGGTATAGAGATTTTCATATTAATTACACCCATAAAAACATAAATAACAACGCAAAGATTAAAATTACTTACACAAAGATATATAAATGCAAACATATTACAGACATATAGGTATGATTACTGCAAAATGTTAATTTTTCTAAGGTGTTTCACTCTTAACAACCTTAAAAGATACAAATATTTCAACCTCACAAAGGCTATTAATCAAACTTTATTCCTATCAACACACATATGCAAAGTACAACTTATGCTTATGCTATTACAAAAACATTTCCCAAGATAGCAGTTTCACCATGATAAGGCTGTAGGATGCAAACAAACATAGAGCTAATACCACTCTAAACATATGAATAGGTAAAACTTTAGTTTTTCAGCAGCTTAAAATACATAATCAAAACAGAATCATTTACCAAAAATAACATCACACTCTATACAGTTGGTCATTTAGTGATTATTCGCAACATTCCTTTCGAAATATTCCTGTTCATAAATACAAAAGAGCAATTATAATCTCATCGCCATATCATGTTTTCACTTCTTTACATTAACTTAAACAAAAGATAAGAAAAGATCGCAGCATTTAATAAAAACGAATAATAAAATAAAAATATTTTACATTAAACGTGAGTACATATAGTTACGAGTACATGTTTTTATCTACTATATTGCCAGATATATTATCAGTACTGGGGTGTTAATTACTGTTAGGTTATATATGGTTAAGTTATTGAAAATAATGTTAATTTAGGTATGGTTGAATATATTTTGAGGAAAGTTAGCATTATTGGGTTGTGTTAAATTGTGCAATTCACTGTCATAAATAATTGGAATGTGCTCGTATTCCTGTCCTTACGACGAGTTGTAAAGTCGTGTTTAATGTCTCACTGTGATAATAATAGTAAATTTCCCTTAAAATTGCTATATATACACTGTTAATTGACTAAGTTAGCATGGTAAATGCTTAAAAGCACTTATTGCTAATGAAAAATATAATGTGTAATAGATAAAAACATGTAACTATGTGTACTCACGTTTAATGTAAAATATTTGTATTTTATTATTTATTTTAACGATTTCCAATCTGAGTAAGGGTTCATACCTTCTGTGGGAACCACTGAAGGGAGGTCATTAACCTTGAGGAGCAGGATGCGTATCTGAATAGGGTACACACACACACACAATATATAATATATAATATATATATATATATATATATATTATATAATATATATATATATATATATATATATATATATATATATATAATATATATATATATATATATATATATATATATACCTCTGGGGGCAAAGGCCAGAGGCCTACCAGGTTACCTCCAAAGTTAGGGAACAATCCAGAAATCAGGTCAATTTAAAAGGCCGACATGTCAAGATACACGGCGTTTAAAGGTGTGTAAGTCATAGGAAGTTGGAAAAATTGATGAAGGGAGTGTGTTCCAGACTTTACCAGTGGAATACATGTAAGATTGAGCATAGCTGTTAAGTCCGGGGTTGGAGAGTTGGACACAGAAAGGATGAGACTGTGTAGAAAGGTGTGTCGCACGAGCCCTTATCAATGGAGGAGGTATGCGACGGGAGTCTTAAGAAGAGCAGTGTTCATTGTAATAGCGGTAGTGTGGAGAGAGTGACTCAACAGTTCGACGGGCAGAAAGAGACTAGAGAGAATTAGTGAGAGCAGAAGAGTTGATAAGACGAAATGTCCTAGACTCCACCTTCTCAAGGAGAGCTGTTTGAGTGGAACCACTCCAGATGTGTGAAGCATACTCCATACAGGGGCGAACAACACCCTATACAGAGCAAGCAGCTGGGGTGGAGTGAAGAAATTATGAAGGCGCCTCAGAACACCTAACCTCTTAGAATCTTGTTTAGAGAGAGAAATAATGTGATCTTTCCAAAAAAGATCACGAGAAAAGAAACACCGAGAAAATTAAGAAGAGATGAAGGCTTGAGTTGTGTGTTTTTAAAGAAGATATCATAGTTGTGTGGAAGATTGTGTCGAATAGAAAGATGGAGGAATTGAGTTTTTGAGGAATTGAAAACGACCATGTTTTCTCTCCCTAAGTTTGAAATACGAGAAAAATCAGAGGTCAGTTGGTCCAAAGCTACCCTCCTTGCTTCTATTAATTTCTGTTTGGAGGAGCGCCATTCAAATTGAAAGGAAATAATGAAGGGTGGAGTCATTGGCATAGGAGTGGATAGGAGATGAAGTAACAGATAGAAGGTCATTGGTAAAAAACAGAAAAAGTGTTGGGGATAGTACATAACCTTAAGGAATACCACTATTAATAGATTTAAAAGATGAACGATGGCCGTCTACAACAGCTGCTATAGAACGACCAGAAAGGAAATCAGAGAGAAGGATAGATTCCGAGAGAGGGAAGTTTAGAAATCAAAGCTTTGTGCCAGACTCTATCGAAAGCTTTTGATATGTCTAGCGCAACAGCAAAAGATTCACCGAAATGCCGAAGAGCGGAGGACCAAGAGTCAGAGAGAAGGGAAAGGAGATCACCAGTAGAGCGTTTCTTACGAAAGCCATACTGGCGATCAGAGATAAGATTAGAAGAATTGAGATGTTTCCAAATCTTTCTGTTAAGGATAGATTCAAAAACTTTAGAAATAACGGAGGTTAAAGAAATAGGACGATAGTTAGAGGATTGAGAGGGGTCTCCATTCTTCGGCACAGGCTGAATGAGCACACGTTTCCAACAAAGAAGGGAAGGTTGAAGAAGGAAAACAGAGACGAAATAGTTTGCCAAGGCAGGGTGCGAGCTCGAAAGCACAAATTTTAAGAACCACAGGAAGAATACCATCAGGACCGTACGTCTTCTTAGTATTAAGCTCAGAGAGAGCAGAAATGACGTCTTTAGAAGAAATTACAATTTTATTCATAAATAAGTTGGAGTTGGTTGAAGGAGTATGAACAGCTCCGGAAT
>SEYY01001232.1:22500-60025 GCA_009176605.1 Armadillidium nasatum
GCCAAAATGTTCGTATTGTAAAATTCTTTATATATATATATATATATATATATATATATATATATATATATATATATATATATATATATATATATATATATATATATATATATATATATATATATATATATATATATATATATATATATATATATATATATATATATATATATATATATATATATATATATATATATATATATATATATATATATATATATATATATATATATATATATATATATATATATATATATATATATATATATATATATATATATATATATATATATATATATATATATATATATATATATATATATATATATATATATATATATATATATATATATATATATATATATATATATATATATATATATATATATATATATATATATATATATATATATATATATATATATATATATATATATATATATATATATATATATATATATATATATATATATATATATATATATATATATATATATATATATATATATATATATATATATATATATATATATACTTATGCCACTACTCGTTGGCAAATTCTACTCAAGGAGGAACAATATAAGAATATAAAGATTACATAGAGTAAAAATGCACATAACTTCAAGATAAAGCAACCCTCTTAGGTGGCAAAGTCTCAAGCTTGAAAGTTGTTTAAAAACAAAATGAAAACAAAGATGGTTTTGAAGAGTTTTAGAGAACTGATGTGACTGGAGATAAAGTCGTTCTTTAATAAGCAAGCCTAGAGATTTTTTTTTTAAATATCTCCTCCAATGAGAAAAGTCCAAAGGCCTATTCAATTAAAATGGAATTAAATAGATAGTTCAGAGGAGTAGAGTCAATTGTAAATATTATAATATAAAGAAATCGATGAAACATTTCAAATGCTAGAAAAAATTGGAGAGAGTTTGTGAGAGTATGAAAATTGAGAAACGAAAAGCATTGGATTCCACCTTATAAATTATTTTTACTAATTTTATCTCTGATCGTCAGGATGGTTCTGTAAGGAACGCACAATTGGTGTTCTTTCTTTTCTCATTGACTCTTGGTCCTCTGCCATTCAGAATTTCGATGAATCTGTTTCTGTTGCCAGACATATCGAAAGCCTTCGGTAGAATTTGACCCAAAGTTTTGATTTCAAAACTTCCTTCTTTCTATATCTATCCTTTTATCTGGTTTCTTTTCCTGTATTTTTATAGCATCCATTTTAGACTGCCACCGTTCATCCTTTAAATCAAATAACAGTGTTCCTCAGAAATCTGTCCTGCCACCAACTCTATTTCTACTTTTCAGTGACGACCTGATACTATTACTTTTTGACTTATCTACTGCTGTGCCGACAACTCTACCTTTCATTTCTTCTTTCATTTTCAAGGTGTTCTACCAAACAGCAAAAATAATTAAGGATGCGACGGTGAACTTTTGGTCAGTTAACCTTTGATCTTTCTCTAATTTGTAAATGGAGTAGAAAAAATCATGATTGCTTACAATGACTAAAAAATTTTCTTCATCTTTTATACTCGTTATATTCGTTATATTTAATCTTCCACAGAACTGTTAGATCACGTTCGAAAACATGCATCTCAAACTTTCTTCTGTACTTATATATATATATATATATATATATATATATATATATATATATATATATATATATATATATATATATATATATATATATATATATATATATATATATATATATGAAACTGTAATTCATTAATGTCTGCCATGAGACTCAAACCAACGGCCTTTAAGATGGTAAATCTGAGCAATACCACTAGGCCATGGCGGTTCAAAAAGGGATTCCACTGGGTAAGCTTATAAAGGCGAACTCAACAGGACTCCTCCGACTGTAACTCAGGCAGAAGGGAACGATGTCAAAAATTGAATCCCCCACTCACAGGCAGTTATATAGAGAAAATCTCAAAGTTTAAAGTCCGCTATAACTCTCACAGACTAATTACATTTAGAAAACTAGAATATATTAATGTCTGCTATAGGACTTGAACCAACGATCTTCAAGATGGCAAGTCTGAGTTTTACCACTAGGCCATGGCGGTTCAAACAGGAATGCTGCTGGGATGGCTTATAAAGGTCAACCCAACAAGATATTAATATATTACAGTTTTCTATACGGTATATATATATATATATATATATATATATATATATATATATATATATATATATATATATATATATATATATATATATATATATATATATATATATATATATATATATATATCTATAATTGCCACTTTTTATAAACCGTGGAATCATTTTGTATAATTGTAAATGGAGCTAAACAAATTAGAGGATAAATTTATATATATATATATATATATATATATATATATATATATATATATATATATATATATATATATATATATATATATATATATATATATATATAATACCAGTGGTATAAAGGGCAATTATTTTATTTTCAGAAACTCATAACAATGAAATTAATTTCCGTAATTTTGATTCTGCACATCATCCACTTTTCTTCTTCTGAGAAACAGGTATATATATATATATATATATATATATATATATATATATATATATATATATATATATATATATATATATATATATATATATATATATATATATATATATATATATATATATATATATATATATATATATATATATATATATATATATATATATATATATATATATATATATATATATATATATATATATATATATATATATATATATATATATATATATATATATATAAGTATATATATATATATATATATATATATATATATATATATATTATATATATAATATATATATATATATATATATATATATATATATATATATATATATATATATATAGGGGTGCACCGATAAGCCAAGTAGCCGATTACCGATTACCGATTAATCGGCCTTTCATCAATTACACCTAATAATTTAAATTAATACTGAGAAAAAGCAGTTATCAACATTATTATTTATTACTAATAACTATGCATGTTTTCATTATTAATGTAAATCATTTTTATTGCTTACTTTTCAGATATATAAAAAATAAAAAATTTAAAATTTTAAAGATAACTCTAGATTCTAGAATCTCGATTATAGAGATATAAATAATTAAAATTAATTACACTTTTTAACGAAAGCAGTATGTCAACCAGTTATTGTTGGAAGTATTTTGATGTTCATCCTAAGGATAAACAGTAAATGTATTTTTAAATTATGTAAAGCCACCATATCAAGAGGTGGCAAATCTGCAAAAAGTTATACAACGACAAATATGTTGAACCACATTAAGAAAATTCATTCAGATGAAGCAAAAGCTGAAATGGATAAGCTGAAAAGGCAATATGATTGGTAGCATCCAAGTACTTCAGAAGCAAGTTTGCAGCAACTATGAGCCTCCAAAAAAAGTTCAACCAACTATACAATCAGTTTTAGTAAAGAGTAAAATTTGGAATATTAACGATCACAAGTCCCAAGAGATACATTATTTGATAGGAGAAATGATAGCTGTTGATATTCAACCATATTCTTTAACATCTGACATTGGATTCCAAAGGCTTATTGCAAAACTCTGTCCTAATTACAGAATTCCATCAAGAAAATATTTCACAGACAAAATAATCCCGGATATATTTATGAAAGTAAAAGCAAAAATTCAGACATCGCTCGATGAAATTAGCAGTCTTTCTTTGACCACAGACATTTGGACAGCTTCAACAAATAATGCTCCATTTCTGAGTGTGACAGGCCATTGGCTTTCAGATGAGTTTGAACAATGTAGAGCTGTGCTTAGAGTTGTTCCTTTCCCTGGTTCACATACAGCTGAAATAATAAGTGAACAACTACACATTGTTCTGAATGAGTATAAGATCTCCAACAAAATTTTTCTTGTACTACGAGATTCCGCCGCAAATATGGTTGGTGGTATGAGGAAGTGTGGTGTACAGTCACTATCATGTTTCATACGCACATTGCAACTTTCAGTAAATGATTCAATATTTTCGCAAAAGGCTGTGAGCAATATAATTGCAAATAGCAGAAAAATAGTATCACACTTTAATCATTCTTCATTAGCGATTAGCAAATTAACCGAAATCCAGGAGCAGCTTAAATTGGACAAACATAAACTGATTCAAGATGTGTCTACTCGCTGGAATTCAACATATAATATGCTTGAAAATAAATTTAGAACAGCTAAAAGCTCTTATAATGTATGCTGTTGACAATAACATTCCAACTTTATCAAGTTACCAATGGACAATTGTTGAAAAAGTTGTCCAGTTATTAAGTCCATTTGAAGACATCAGCAAAGAATCAAGTAACAGAACATCAACTATATCAATGATAATCCCTACAATATTAGCTCTCAGATTATTTCTATTAAAAGCTACCAAACATACTGGTGAATTTAGTGGAATTATTTCAACTGTTGAAGAATTCAGTGCATCAACTGAAAAAAGATTTGCATCATACATAAATGAAAAATTTCTGTGCTTGGCTACTTTTCTCGATCCCAGATTTAAATTGAAATTTCAAAAGGATGACATTAAAGAAGACACTATTAAGAAATGGGTTATAGATATTGTAGAACATCAATCTGAGATAAATTCTATTGATAGTCAAACAGGAGACAGCTCTTCTAATGATGATCAAGATAATGAAACTTATGAAAGTGTACCTAAAACTGTTTCCCTTTCAAAACTGTTAGATGATTTTGAGTCAAATAAGCCTATGAAAATAAATTCAGACTTAGACGTTGCAAGTACAACAGATGTGCAACCCAAACTCAAGAGGAGTAAATCTGTTACTCGTAGATGCGCAAAGGAACTGGATCAATATTTAACTCTACCAACACTTCAAAGAAGCGAAGACCCATTTCTTTGGTGGAAAAAGACACGGGAGACTTTACCAATATTGAGCAATTTGGCTTCAAAATATCTAAGCGCACCACCATCATCTGTTGAGAGTGAAAGACTTTTTAGTACAGGTGGTATCTATGAACCTACAAGGAAAAGGCTGTGTCCTGAAAATGGGGAAACTCTTATGTTTCTGCATTATAACTTAAGAGTATTGAACTTTAAATACTGATGAGCTTGAGAGCTGAGATAGAAGACAACATGAATTGAAGAGGCAACAGTATAAACAGAAAACAAGGAAAACTGCCAAAATTTAGTAGTATTTTTATGCAATTTGTATGTATGTATTTGTAGTATTTGTATTAATAATGAGTCAATTATAATATGTTAATGTTTCATAATTTATGAATGATTTCTTAATAATAAATAACAATAATAATAATAATAAAAAAAAAGGCAAAAGCCATAATAGCAGCCAGGCACAAAATGACAAACAATTTTGAAAATTATATTGGTATTGTTATTTGTTACTGTGTCGAAGCTATCTGATGATTAACTTGGCAGTTATAAAATAGTCTTGTAAAGGTTGGTTTGTTCTGGTAAAGGATTTAAGCAATCGGCCGATCAATCGTGTGAATAGCCGATTAAAAAGCCGATTACCGATTAATCGGTAATATGGCCGATTACCGATTATCTGCCGATTAATCGGTGCATCCTTAATATATATATTATATATATATATATATATATATATATATATATATATATATATATATATATATATATATATATATATATATATATTTTTTTTTTTTTTTTTTTTTTTTTTTTTTTTTTTTTTTTTACAGAAACGCCACCACTCACGGGCAGAGCTCTTTTCAAGGAGGGGGCACACACAAAATGAAGAAAAATACACTCAAACACACACCTAGCGCACATCTCTCAGGTGGGCACAGACTGAAGCCTTGAAGAGTGGAAGGTTAAATACAGGAGGAAAAATAGATGAAGGTAGAGAGTTCCACAGAATAGAGGTGGATGGAAAGAAAGAGGCACCACAACGAGCTAGCCTGGGGTTTCCTACATCAACACAAAATTCTTGTGAAAGCAGGGCACCCCTTGTGCAACGAGGGCGACGCAACGGTGGAGGAATGCGGGATGCCAATTTCCTCGAGCACCTGCCATTGTAGTACCTATAGAAAAGGGATAGTGCGCCAACTTCACGTCTCCGAGATAGGGGGTCAAGAGAGCTTGAAAGTAGGGGACAGTTAATTAATCTTTTAGCTTTAGACTCAACCCTATCCAGAAGAGAGGAGGAGCCGGAGCCCCCCCCCCCAAATGTGAGAACAGTACTCCATACAAGGGCATATAAGACCCTTATATATTTGGAGTAACTGCTCAGAAGAAAAAAATTCTCGCAACCTGAACAGGATTCCCAGCTTCTTAGAGGCCGCTTTAGCAACCATTGTGATATGTGGTTTCCAAGACAATTTATTGTTTATGTTAAGACCAAGAATATTAATGTTATTTAGATTATTATGTTATATTATATATATATATATATATATATATATATATATATATATAATATATATATATATATATATATATATATATATATATATATATATATATATATATATATATATATATATATATATATATATATATATATATATATTATATATATATATATATATATATTAGTGTGTGTGAGTGTGTGTGTGTGTAAGTGATTTCAGTTAAATCACGATATTCCTAAGAAAAACTAGTTTTAACTATTCTTTTAGCCAATTCTAGATTTAACTAGGTAAAACTAGAATTGTCTGATAACATTGGTAAATACTAGAAATTTAATCGTGTTTATTATAGGGCAGTTTTTACTTGTTTAAATTAGTTTTTACTAAAATGCATCAGTTAAAGCTGATATACAACTAGACTAAGGTGACCATATTTTTCTGACCAAAATTAGGGGCGCTTTTGCGCCCCCCCCCCTCCAAATACACTGCCCGTAAGGGTTTTAAGGGATGTATAAAGGAGGAGGATTTTAAATATAAAGAAGAAATACGAATGTTGTTTTCGAAAACAAGTCAAATGGTTTATTAGTAAAAGACATTAAAAAAAATAAATAAATAAATAAATTTTTGCCTTCTGCTCCCATGCGCTGCGACCTCTGGCTGTATGGCAGTGTGTCACTGCCTTCTTCTGCTCTCTGGCTGACTGGTTGAATAAATAATTTTGGCCAAATCTAAAAATCGGGGCAAATATCAGTCTCTAAAAAATCGGGACACAAGGCCTTAAAAAATCTGGACTGTCCCGAAAAATTCGGAACGGATGGTCACCTTAAACTAGACTGAAGTCTGCACGCGATGAGACCTATTCTCTGATTGGCCGCCAGAGTGGGAGCCAGATTTAATCGACTGATCATATTCTATCGAGTTATGATTTTTTTCACGCTGTTCTTATCCTGTGGCATGTAGTGTATGGCTTGATTTGCTAAGTTATTTGTTAGGGATGTAATTTGTTTTCATAGAAACGTTGTCATTTTGTTAGCGTCAAATTAAAAAGTAGTTGGTAATTGTAAGTAATAAAGTTGTCAAGGTTCTCCAGAAAATATTAAAATTAAAGAAAAAACTTTAAAAATTTTTGAAAAACGTAATTGCATGGCACACGATAATATATATATATATATATATATATATATATATATATATATATATATATATATATATATATATATATATATATATATATATATATATATATATATATATATATATATATATATATATATATATATATATATATAGGTCAGACTTCGGTTTAAACCAGGTACATATTTTAAAAACTACTGAACGTACTTAAAAAAGAATTACATTTTTAGAATCCATGTCAAATTTCAGGTAGGAAAAGTATAAAATGTTTGAAAATAAATAAAAAATAAAAAAAATAAAAATGGTTTTGTACGACAATTGATGACGTAACAAGAGAATTGATGACGTAACAAACTTAAATTTGACGTAACAAACTTAAATTTGGAGTATTTGTCTACGGGGGGCTCTGCCCCCCGTACCCCCGACCCATGAGTGATGATAATATTGTCGAATACTTTTCCTGTCGACGATTTCAGGTATTTCCCATTTTTTCCAATTTCGAAAAAATTGAAAAAAAAATGACATTGCCAGGCATACGATTCTCGCGAGAGTTAAAAATAAGTAAACTTTACTTATATAAATTTTATTATTATAAGAATTTATTTTTTATTTCCCAATTTTTCCTACCTGAAATTCGACAAGGATTCTAAAAATATAATCATTTTTTACGTACCTTCAGTATTTTTTTAAATATGTACCTGGTTTAAACCGAAGTCTGGCCATATATATATATATATTAGAGGTGGACCGGATATCCGCATCCGCATCCGCAACTGTGGATATCCGCATCCGCGGATATCCGCAATTGGATATCCGCAACCGCATCCGCATGCGCGGATAGTAAAAAATTACGTATCATGCAATCGATAAAAACTTTCAAAGTCAAAACTTTGTATTGAATGCAGAACCTCTTTCTAAGCGCCATACAGGCGACTATCTTGAAACTGTATTTGAAAAGATGCTGACAAAATGGAAGATTTCATTAAATGAAGTGCACTGCGTAGTCAGGGATTCGGGCACAAATATAAAAAAAGCACTTTCTCTGGCAAGAGTGAAAAATGTAGATTGCTTTGCACACCAAACTCAGATAGTAGTTAAAAATTCCATTATGAGTCAAAAATGTGTATCCGATTTAATAACCAAATGTAGGTTAATTGCTACGCATTTCAATCACTCCGTTGTAGCCCAAAATGAGCTGAAGAAAATACAAACAAGATTAAATGTTCGTCCACTTTCTGTCATGCAAGATATTCAAACACGCTGGAATAGTAGTTTGCATATGCTTGAGAGGATGAGCGAAATTAATGAGGACATTTGCCTTTATGCTTCAAGCAGCACAAAAATAAAGCCTCTAACAGCTGACGAAAATGACATTTTAAATAATTGTATTAATATCCTTAAGCCTTTTGAAGAATTAACAAATTAACTAAGTCCTTGCATTGAATTCAAGTCTGAATCATGTTTGTCAGATGTGATACCACTTGTTTCAACATTGAAAGTTGTTTTAACAAATGTTATTAAGTCTAAGGGAGTTTCAAGGATGACTGAAACATTAATGAAGGAGATGAACGACAGATTTGAAAACCTGGAAAATGATGATGCTTATACAATTGCAACCTTTTTAGATCCTAGGTACAAAACAAAATTTTTTAAACCACTTATTTCTCAGAATGTTAAAATCAAAATTAGGATGCTTATGCGATGAGATGATAGAAACAGCTAAAATAACGCCTTTCAAGAAAAAGCAAAAGCTGTCAAAAACAAAAGAAACAAAATCTGTTAGCTTAAGCATTGCTAAATCAATGAAAGATCTTCTAGCTTCCAGCAGCGATGAAGAATCACAGTCAGAAGTGTCAAAGGATACAATATCGATTATTGAAAATTATCTGAAACTCCCACGTTTGGAGGCAGATAAAGACCAACTGGTTTGGTGGAGAGATAATTGCAAAAGTTTTCCTTTTCTTGCTGAGCTGGCAAGGACTTATTTAGCATGTCTTTCAACTAGGGTTGCTAGTGAGCCTCTTTTCAGTGGAGCAGGCCTCATTTACGACGAAAAGCGAACCAAACTTTCACCTGAAAGAGCCCAAAAGCTTGTATTTCTAAAAAATAACTTACCAATTATTATTAACTTCAAATGGAATATGTGAAACTGTGAAGTGTGAAGGTAATACTGAATTACTGGCTATATATATATATATATATATATATATATATATATATATATATATATATATATATATATATATATATATATATATATATATATATATATATATATATATATATATATATATATATATATATATATATATATATATATATATATATATATATATATATATATATATATATATATATATATATATATATATATATATATATATATATATATATATATATATATATATATATATATATATATATATATATATATATATAAGAGGTGGACCGGATATCCGCATCCGCATCTGCAACTGCGGATATCCGCATCATTTTCCCAATATCCGCATCCGCGGATATCCGCAATAGGATATCCGCAACCGCATGCGCATGCGCGGATAGTAAAAAATTACGTATCATGCAATCGATAAAAACTTTCAAAGGCAAAACTTTGTATTGAATGCAGAACCTCTTTCTGAGCACCATACAGGCGACTATTTTGAAACTGTACTTGAAAAGATGATGACAAAATTGAAGATTTCATAAAATGAAGTGCACTGCGTAGTCAGGGATTCGGGCACAAATATAAAAAAAAGCACTTTGTCTGGCAAGAGTGAAAAATGAAGATTGCTTTGCACACCAAACTCAGATAGTAGTTAAAAATTCCATTATGAGTCAAAAATGTGTATCCGATTTAATAACCAAATGTAGGTTAATTGCTACGCATTTCAATCACTCTGTTGTAGCCCAAAATGAGCTGAAGAAAATACAAACAAGATTAAATGTTCGTCCACTTTCTGTCATGCAAGATATTCAAACACGCTGGAATAGTAGTTTGCATATGCTTGAGAGGATGAGCGAAATTAATGAGGCCATTTGCCTTTATGCTTCAAGCAGCACAAAATAAAGCCTCTAGCAGTTGACGAAAATGACATTTTAAATAATTGTATTAACATCCTTAAGCCTTTTGAAGAATTAACAAAGACTATAAGTTCGGCTGAATCATGTTTGTCAGATGTGATACCACTTGTTTCAACATTGAAAGTTGTGTTAACAAATGTTATGAAGTCTAAGGGAGTTTCAAGGATGACTGAAACATTAATTAATGGAGGAGATGAACGACAGATTTGAAAACCTGGAAAATGATGATGCTTATACAATTTGCAACCTTTTTAGATCCTAGGTACAAAAGAAAATTTTTTAAACCACTTGTTTCTCAGAATGTTAAAATCAAATTAGGATGCTTATGCGATGAGATGATAGAAACAGCTAAAATAACGTCCTTTCAAGAAAAAGCAAAAGCTGTCAGATACAAAAGAAACAAAATCTGTTAGCTTAAGCATTGCTAAATCAATGAAAGATCTTCTAGCTTCCAGCAGCATACAATATCGATTATTGAAAATTATCTGAAACTCCCACGTTTGGAGGCAGATAAAGACCAACTGGTTTGGTGGAGAGATAATTGCAAAAGTTTTCCTTTTCTTGCTGAGCTGGCAAGGACATTATTTAGCATGTTCTTCAACTAGTGTTGCTAGTGAGCGTCTTTCCAGTGGAGCAGGCCTCATTTACGACGAAAAGCGAACCAAACTTTCACCTGAAAGAGCCCAAAAGCTTTTATTTCCTAAAAAATAACTTACCAATTATTAACTTCAAATGGAATATGTGAAACTGTGAAGTGTGAAGGTAATACTGAATTACTGGCTATATATATATATATATATATATATATATATATATATATATATATATATATATATATATATATATATATATATATATATATATATATATATATATATATATATATATATATATATATATATATATATATATATATATATATATATATATATATATATATATATATATATATATATATATATATATATATATATATATATATATATATATATATATATACCTTTTTCCAAATGGGTGGAGGTTGGGGAAAGAGGTTGGTGGGGTGTTCAAGAGTTGGGTCCCCGTCCCACACCCTGGTAACATAGATTCTGGATATTATATTTAAAATTCCAAGAATCTATGGCAAAAAAAACAAAAAAAATTAAACTATCCGCATCCGCATCTGCGGATATCCGCAATTGAATATCCGCAACCGCATCCGCATCCGCGGATAGTAAAAAATTACTATCCGGTCCACCTCTAATATATATATATATATATATATATATATATATATATATATATATATATATATATATATATATATATATATATATATATATATATATATATATATATATATATATATATATATATATATATATATATATATATAATCTTTTTCCAAATGGGTGGAGGTTGAGGAAAGGAAAATTGGGAAAAAAAAAATAAAAATCTTATAATAAATTTATTACGTAAGTAAATTTTACTTTTTTATCGAGCTATAAAGAATCGTACGTCTGGCAATGTCTCTTTTTTTAAATAAATTTATCGAAATTGGAATAACTTAAATTTCGCTAATGACTAAGAAAATTTTAAAAAGTTGTGAAATATATATATATATATATATATATATATATATATATATATATATATATATATATATATATATATATATATATATATATATATATATATATATATATATATATATATATATATATATATATATATATATATATATATATATATATATATATATATTATATATATATATATATATATATATATATATATATATATATATATATATATATATATATATATATATATATATATATATATATATATATATATATATATATATATATATATATATATATATATATATATATATATATATATATATATATATATATAGGCTTAGGTTAAGAAGCTTTCTGAGCTTCGATATTTTTATATCGATATTTTATATCGATATTTTGAAATATCGATTTTAATCGGTATCTTTTTGCAACGTTCTTGTATAGGTTAGGCCTGTATTTTACGGCAACTTCGGTAGTTCAGGTTATGATAAGTCGAACTAAGTACGCTAGAAAACTAAATAATAATAATTATAAAAATAATTAGAATAATATTTGAATGGGCATATCGATTTTTCGATATATCGTATATTTTCGAATATCGATGTTTTCCAAATATGGAAACTCAGAAAGGTTCTTAACCTTTAACCATATATATATATATATATATATATATATATATATATATATATATATATATATATATATATATATATATATATATATATATATATATATATATATATATATATATATATATATAGTGTTAAAGTAATCAAAACAAACCTAACATAATTTATTGCCAACTAGTTTCGAGTGATTTTATACTTCTATTCATTGCCAAAGCAATGAGCATAATGAAGAATATAAAGTAAAATTACGATATATATATATATATAAAATATTTTTAGGAAAAAATTACATATAAGTAAAATCAATAAATAAATGAAAGAAAATTATTATATGTAAATAAATAGTAAAAAGTTGGACTAAAGTACAAAATTCAACTTCAATATTAAAATATTTTCTGAATGAAAATTTTCATTCAAATTTTGAGATGGTCCAAATATATAAGGATTCTAAAGAATGGAGGTCAGGTTTCATTTAGAGTTCAAAATTATAAAATTTGAATCCTGTATAGGGAGATCCTTTTGAAAAAAATTAGTTAATGGTCGAATATGGGGGCCATTTGAAATGCTCCAAGGTTTTATAAGAGATAAGAGATACCTTTTTGCTCAGCATTGCAAACAGAAAGACTTCCTGTAGTTTTTCCTATGTAGGTAGCATCGCATTCGGCATTTGTATTTGAAAATCACTGATGAGCATAAAGGTAAGGGAAGTTTTCCTTTAACTTTGAAAAACCTTCCAATTTTATTTTCATTCGAGAACGCTATCTTGACTTTGAACTTAAGGTAATTTGTTTTTAAGATGCATTTAATTCTGAATACAATTTCACACCTAGTTCTTCCAATAAAAGGTAATTTCATATACAGGGTATCTTTTGTTATTGTTAATACAGTAGAGGATTTCTGAAGAAATTTTAAATTAAGTTGATTCCTCAATACTTTATCAATTACGAATCCTGGGAATCCATTCTTTAGAAATAGCATTTTTAGGAAGTGTAATTCATTCGAAAAATTAATGTATGTAGATGAGATCTTGTGTGCTCTATTAAATTAAATTGATTTTATATACGTATGGGATAAAATAACTGAATTTAGTAGTTAATCCTGTGAATGTGAGTTCCTATAAAGCTGGTTTGAAATCTGTTGTTTTCCTTATATATTTTTATTTCTAGAAATGCCAAGGAGTGCTTTTCTTCAGCATCGACTGTGAATTTCAATTTGTGAATATTTAGAATTGATATATTGTAAAAACATCAATTTCATTTCTGGTTTTAAAAAGTAGAAAGGAATCGTCTACATATTTTCTGTAGTAAACCGGTTTAAATTCATCCGGACATCCATTAAGCCAAATAGATTTAAAATAGCACTTGAAAATGTTACTTGGAGTAGGTCTCAAAGGACGACTCATAACAACACCATCAATATGCTTATAAAATTTTCCATTAAATAAAAATATAATATCTTTTGTCGTAATGCGTAGTAATTCCTTAAAATTAGATGTCCGATGTTTCTCTTCAAGGTACGATTGTAAAAAAACTTTAAACGTTGAAACTTGCCATAATATATTTATTTTTTTCCTGAAAATTTAAGATTTCTGTTATGCAAAAAGAATGTATCTTTAATTGTATTGTCAGTTTTAGTTAGCTTATCTAAAATCGGAATAAAAAATTTCTAAAAATTGTAATTTATTGTGCTAATAGCAGATAAAATTGGACGGGTGTGCCAGTTGGTTTTATTAATTTTTGAAAGCCTTATATAATATACCTGGTTTGACACCAGATGAATAAAGTGAATTATAGATTTTATCATCAATTATTTTAGAACTTTTCAATTTTGTCAAAATCATTTAGATGAAATATTTCAAACTTAATATGGTTGAAATTTTGAAATGATAAAGATTCAAATTTAAAAAATCCATTTTTTTCTTTCGGTAAATTTATATAAAAGAGAATCCTTAAGATGTTTTAAAAAAATTTTTCAGAAGGTAATATATACCAGCATAATTTCAATTTGGAAGGAATCATTCCAAAGTTTAATCCTTTTGCAAGAGAGTTGTTCATACTAACATTTAACCGAAAGGAACTATAGTTGGAAAATAACATTTTCAGGATTTATTATTTCAAAGTTTAAATGAAAGTCCAAGGGAAAGCAATTTATTTTCATGAATTCTTTTGACAGTTGTTTTACTGTTGTTTATAGTTCTTGATAAAACGGGACTAATAAAAATGAAATCTAATGGTGGATGATTTTTCTTTTGAAATTTTATTATATTTCTTACCATTTTTAGATGTGATATTTATTAAATTCTCTATATTCTGAATTTCAATATTAAGAAGAATATTTTGACATTCTTTGTAGGCTTTCAATCTATATGATCTTCTGTTCCAAAACGGAAACAAAAATTTTAGAAAAACTTTGTTTGAATATGATTTGAATTTGAATTTGGATTCTGAATGTGAACCTCTCCTCCATTCTTTAGAATCCTTATATATTTGCATTGTAGCCGCAGAGCCCTCCACACCTTACTGTATGTTTTTATACTGTGTTTTTTTTTCTTCTTCTTCTTTATGTATTACGTCGTCGTAGCATTTTTAACAAGACGCTCCGAATATACTAGGCCTACAACTTTTAAACTTACACAGTTTATTTTTTATTTGTTACCATTGATAACATTCAAGTGTTATTTATCTGGTGATGAATGCAACTTTACACTGTTACATATTGTTTAACAGTCTTTGCATACGAGCAGCGCTCTTCCGAGTGGATTTTACAGTCAAATCACCTCCGTTGCCCTGTACTAACTGCTAGTTGCCAGGTCCACTATGGTTGCTAGATAGGGTTCATGTTGTCGTTTAATTTGTTGTAACGTCCAGAACATTATTTTGTATAAATAAAGAACTGAAAGAAACCAGCCTACTTCTCTTTACTTCCTTTTCGCCATCTGAGAGCCAGCCATTGGCCACCTCAGCATCAATCTCAAAATTTGAATGAAAATTTGCATTCAGAAAATATTTTGATATTGAAGTAAAATTTTGTACTTTAGTCCTACTTTTTACTATTTATTTATATATAATAATTTTCATACATTTATTTATTAATATTACTTTTATGAAACATTTTTATAAAAATTTTTATATATATGTCGTAATTTTATTTTATTCTTCATTATGCTCATAGGCATGATAATGAATAGAAGTAGAGAATCACCCGAAACTAGACGGCAAATTATTAGGCTTCGTTTTGTTTTAATTATTTTAGCTATTATTAAATTACGCCTCATGAATAGAAGTTCTGTTAATACTATTATATATATATATATATATATATATATATATATATATATATATATATATATATATATATATATATATATATATATATATATATATATATATATATATATATATATATATATATATATATATATATATATATATATATATATATATATATATATATATATACGCGAAAAGGAACGAATCAAAGAGCAACGGAGTGAAACGGAATAGTCTAGCCCACTCTATCACCATGAGGTTAAGCCCAATGGGGTGTACTTTCAGTACTTCGAACGGGCTACGTCCTCTCTCTAAAATATATATATATATATATATATATATATATATATATATATATATATATATATATATATATATATATATATATATATATATATATATATATATATATATATATAGAGATGGAGTGAAGCATCGGTATCGGTGTCGGTATCGGCAAAAGTGACCGATACTCATGCCGATAACAGTTTTTTAAAGTAGCTTAATCCCGTTGGCTTACATTTTTTGAATGTTCAATTTCTTTGACTGTGGAGTTTTGTATACCACGGTAGAATTTTTCTTCATTTTCCAAATTTTGAATTAAATAATTATATATATATATATATATATATATATATATATATATATATATATATATATATATATATATATATATATATATATATATATATATATATATATATATATATATATATATATATATATATATATATATAGGGGAGGGAAGTAGTACTCAAGAGGCTATGAGATTACTCCCCATTGGGTATATGGGATGTTAAAGGTACTTCCCACCTCATCCCAGTGCCAAATGGTTCGCTCCCTTTCGCTCTCAGCTTCACCTTCTACACGGAGTAGGCTCTCCTTCACACACATAAAGTACTATTGCAGACACACACCCTTAAAAAAAAGCAAATTAATGATGGCGCCAACAACAGCATCCTCGGAGAAGCCCCGAGAGGCGTCTTCCAAAAATATCCCTCAGGCCTCCGGTGATGGGGTTGGTGACACGATAGACTCTGCAGTCGGCTTGTCCTGATGTACGATCTATTTTTTTCAATAATTTCTGCAACATTTGGGGTCTACACTCCAATTTCCACCTCACCATTTTTCTTGACCGAAACTCAGATGTTTGAGCATTCTGATAGCAGACCCTATTCTGTTTCCCCCTACTGTCTCTATCCTGAATTTTTACCCAAAGACGGTTGTTGTGGATACGTGCGAAACGATTTTGTCTGTTCTCGTGTCTCTAATTTGAAGTCTTCCGAATTTTCCACATTATGGCTCAGGCTCTATTGCCATTCTACAACTAAATTCATTTGTTCTGATTATTTATCTCCTAATTCTACTGACTATAAAAAATTCTTCGACTATTTAAACTCCAAAATAGAGCACATCCTCTCTTCTTCTCCTTTTTATGAAATGGTCATATTAGGTGATTTCAATGTTCACCACCGGCAATGGATTTCTTCTAGTTCTCCTTATACAGCTGGTGAACGTGCCTTTCATTTCGCTATCCAAAACGACCTTGAACAGTTGGTTCAGTTTACTACTCGTATACCTGATCGTCTTGGAGATGAACCCAACATTCTAGACCTTTTTCTAACTTCTAATCTTTATCCTCATACTGTTAAACTCTTTCCTCCTCTGAGTTCCTCCGATCACCTTCTTATCTCTGTATCCTCTTCTATCTCTTCAAGTCTTCCGCACGTAAGTCCCCATCTATTGAAAAGAAGCGTTTGTGGCATTTCGGTGTCCGCAAACTGGTCGGAATTGCGGTCGTACTTCTTCAATTTCCCGTGGAATGATTTTTGCTTCCGTGCGAGGGGCTCCTCGGAGTGTAGAGAGCATAACAGAGGTGATTCTCTCTGACATAGAGGGGCACATTCCATATTCTTTCCTTTCTACTAAACCAAACAAACCTTGGTTTGTTGGGTTTAGTATATATATATATATATATATATATATATATATATATATATATATATATATATATATATATATATATATATATATATATATATATATATATATATATATATATATGTTCTCTGATATTCTTTCGAGTCGTTCTATAGCCGCAGTTGTAAACGGTCACCGTTAATCCTTTAAATCTATTAAAATAGTGTCCCTAATGAATATGTCCTATCCTCAACACTCTTTTCTACTTTTCATTATAACCTTCTCTTTATTATTCTTCATCTATCAACTTCAATGCCGATGACTCCACTTTTCATTATTCCTTTCAGTTTGGAAGAAACCCCTCCTAACAGCAGTTAATTTGCGCAATGAAGATAGCCTTGGAGCAACTAACCACTGATCTTTCTAGTATTTCAAATCGGGACACGGTCATTTTCAATGTCTCAAAAACTAAGTTCCTCCATTTCTCTACTCGACCCGTAGATATTTTCTTCGAAAATACAAAACTCTAATACACTTTTTCTCTTAATATTTCATTACTTCTGTTTCGAAACAAGCTTTAAAAAGTTGGGTGTTGACGGGCTTTCGTATTTTTTTCTCGTCACCCAGTTGCTTTCTCTTTATAGGGGTGTTGTTCGCCTCTGTATATATTACGCCTCGCACACCTGTTGGGATTGCACTCTTATAGATCTCCTTCAAAAGGTCTTATCAACTCTTCCTCTCTCACTAATTCTCTCCAGTTTCTTTCTGCCAGTCGAATTTGTCGTCGCTTTTTCTATAATATTGCTATTTCATCGGAGACTACACTTCTGAACAATCCAATCACATAACATCTCCAATGAGAAGGGCTCGTGGAAGACTACTTTCTGAACAGTCTCATCCTTTCTTTCTCCCACACTCTGACCTGAGACTTAACCGTTACGCTTAATCTTATATATATACTCTACAGGTAAAGTCAGGAAAAAACTTCCTTTAAATGTTTCCCAACTTCCTATTGATTTTCGCACTTTCAATCGCCGTGTATTGGACATGTCGGCTAGGTTTCCGATATATCCCAACTCTGGTGGAAATTAGTAGGGCTCTTGTCTTTTCCAACTAGAGAAAATATAATTTAATATTTTATAAATATATATATATATATATATAATATATATATATATATATATATATATATATATATATATATTATATATATATATATATATATATATATATATATATATACGAGTATGTATGAGCAAAAAAAAAAAGCGACTCAGTCGCATGCATGGAGAGAGCATTGGGAGCACACATACTGACTAAATCCGAGGACTGGGAAAGACGTAGCCTGGTTAGCGTTGTTGAGGGTCTATATGGTGCATATATGAGCACCAGTGGTGTATATCGCGTAATAATTAAGAAAACACAAACCAAGCAAATATAGGTTGGGGTGTTACCCTGTAAGGGGAGGTATAATGGGGGATAAATTGTATTATTCTAGTGGAGTAGCTGCTTGAAACTGTGAATAGCTGTTCCAACGTTCCGCATACCACAGAATTATGACAACGACGCCAGCAGAGGCCGAGCAGGTAGTGTCCCTACTGCTGAAGAGTCTCTCCCAGCGCAACGTCGCACCTCAGCTTTGTTTGAGCCAGTCAACTGTATAGAGGCTATACCGGTGATACCGTGCCACAGGCAGCTTCAATCATCGAGCTAGATCCAGCTTGAAGAAATGTACAACGTCCAGAGTCGACTGGTCCATTGTCCTTGCATCACTCTGTAGTCACCACCTATCGCCCGTTTACTTGCCAAAGGAACTGACACGAGTGCGTGAACCATCCCTTGTCCATGGACCATTAGAAGACGTCTAAGAGAGGCGAACCTGATCCTGATGAGAGTGGTACCCAAATGTTGGTAGAGCTTCGCCCGTTCACCTGACCTGATGCCCATTTGGGGATATTTGAAATGTATGGCGTATGAAACTTCAGTTATCTCTAGTTCACAGCTGATTGCCCGTATCAATGATGCCTTTCACCATATTACCCAGAATACTGAAATACTCGAACGAGTTGGACGATCGTTGCTGTAACGGTATCAGGCATGTAGTGAGGCGCAGGGTAGACTGTTTGAACACACATTATAATGTAAACATGTCTTAAAATGTATTGTGTACAACTGTTTCTATTCCATTACCTAACCGTACGGACGAGCTCGCGGACCCATGTGAATAACTCTGAGACGATGGGTTGGGTGATGTATGTACCTTAACAAAAAATGTTCATCTCCATATGACCTATTGGTCCTACAAGTTTGCCGGTGAAGTCCTGTAACACCATGTATATAATTTGCTGATTTTGAAGGATGACCTAGGCAATTTTCGGTCATCAAAATGATAATAATAATAATAATAATAATAATAATAATAATAATAATAATAATAATTCTATCAATAATAATAATATTTCTATCAAAAAGACGAGTATGTTGTATGTTAAATTATAAATTAAACTGAAATATCCATTTTTTAATAGAACTTAATTTAAATTTTAATCCAGTGTATTTAAAAGTATAAAAATTAAATTTAGAAATAAAACGGAAGAGATAAATTTTAAATTTTAATGTTCTTTCGTTTGTTCGAGTCCCAGAGCTTTATTCTCAGTCGAGAGTTTTGCTTTGGGCGTCTTGGTGATTATATGCGTGAGTGTGAATAAACTTATTTATGTATGTCAGTGTGTGGGTACGTTCACCTTTTCTTCGCTCATGTTAGTATTTTTGTCGTAGTCCTTCAAAATTACAATGAAAAGACCCCATTGCGAAGTTCCGAGAACGCGCAGCACATCCTGATGAGTAGAAAACATGACCAGCGGAAAAGGAATTTTAAGTTCCAGTGCGAGATAAAAAAAATAAAATAAAATAAAAACGCTTTTTGCTCTGTTTTATAATTTAGTTTAGACACAACTAAACATTATTACTAAATAATTCCGAATATTTAAAGTGATAAAAATGCATCGTCGTAAAATTAATGTTTCCCAACTTCCTTTTGATTTTCATATGTAAAAAAACTTCTCTGTATTATTTCTCTTTTATTTCTCTCTTCTATTATTATTATTATTATTATTATTATTATTATTATTATTATTATTATTATTATTATTATTATTATTATTCTATTTCGTTGAAACTTGAAATCATTATTCTGTTTATTATTCACATGAGCTTCTTTAGTTGTAAAGTTGGCACACACAAGCCTAAATTGATGAAAAGCAAAATGCTACTAATTGTCTGTCGTTCAACCGCCTTTGGTCTATATTTATTTTTCATATATATATATATATATATATATATATATATATATATATATATATATATATATATATATATATATATATATATATATATATATATATATATATATAATATATAATATATATATATGTGTGTGTGTGGGAGAAGGAAGTAGGGATCCCAAGGAGATGAATTACCTTTATTGGAAATATTGGGTGTTAGGGTACTTCCATTTCACTCCGGTGTTCAATGATACGTCCTATTTCGTTCTCATCTCTACTTTCTTCTACACTAGAGTAGGTTTTCCTTTATTCATACATACACACTTCAGGACAACAGATCCTTTATAAAAAAATAAATAAACAAAAATATCATCTACAAAAGTATCCTCGGAGAAGCCAAGAGGAATGGTTTCCAAAAATAGCCCCTCATCCACCTCTGCTCCCCATCACTACTTGAGAGTGGATGGAGACGGGACTGGTGCCAAGAATTTCCCTCCGTTTTCTTCCTCTGTACGGTTAACTTTTTACATTAATTTCTGCAACATTCGCTGTACTCAATCTAATTTCCATATTGTTGAACTCCACCTCTCTTCTTCTTGACCTCCAGCTCTTCTTCTTAACCCAAACTCAGTTGCTTGAGAGTTCCGACAAAAAAACTCTTTTCTGTTTCCTTTCACAGTTTCTATCTTCTATTTTCAGCTGAAGACAATTGTTGTGCATACTTTCGCAACGGTGTGGTTCGTTCTTTGTCTATAATTCGAAATTTTTCACCTTTTGACTTAGCCGTTTTCGTTATTCTACGAATAAATTAATTTGTTTTGATTATTTATCTCCTAACTCTACTTATAATCCTAAATTCTTCGACTATTTAAACTACGGAATATTACACATTTTATCTTCACCTCAGATTTTTCTCAAACCATCATATTAAATATTTCAATGTTCAGCACAGACAACGGTTTTCTTCTAATTCTCATGATACAGCCGGAGAACTTTCCATTCATTTATGTATCCAAAACGATCTTAAGCAGATGGGTCACTGCAGCTCCGTAATTGTATTACCTTAGAAATAAATCCAAAATTATAGATATTTTTTTAACTCTTAATTCTTCTCCTTTTACTGTTAAACTTTATTCACCTTTGGACTTCTTCGATCACTTTCTTATCTATGTATCCTTTTCTGTTTCTTCAAATCTTCAGAAAGAAATAACCCCTCTCCAATTACGAGAAAAAGTTTGTGGCACTTCGGTGCGGCAAACTGATCTGACTTGCGGTTGTACTTCCTTGATTTTCCATTAAATGATATTGCTTTCGAGGGAATAATCCATCGAAATATGGAAAACGCATAACCGAAGTGATTTTATCTGGTATGGAGTCGTACATTTCAAATTCTTTCACTTCAACTAATCCTAATAAACTTCGGATTAACTCTGCTTGTTCTCGTTCCATCGTCTTCAAACTCCATAAACTCATACAACTTATATCATCCTGAAATCATGCAAAAACCATTCTACGTAACCCCAAAAATTCAGTTCTCCGTCGAAAATTTAATAATCTTTCGGGTTCCTCTTCCTCACGCCACTTCTGCGATTTTGCTAAAAATGTTACTCCTACTTTGCCTCTTCCTCTTTACTTTCTCCGGTGTCTTTTGATGGCGGAACTGCCGTTATGTCTTCTGCTTAACTCTTAGCCTAAACTTTTGCCTCTAATTCCACCTTAAGCTATTCAGGAGCTATTCCTCATCCTTCAACACCCTCAAACTCATTTATGACGTATACTGTAATTTCTCCTAAATACATCATTTCTGCTCTCTATGAGCTTAACACTAAGAAGGCGTACGGTCCTGATGGTATCCCTTTTGTATTTCTCAAACTTTGTGCTTCTGAGCTTAGATCCTGCCTTCTTTTTTGTCTTTCTACTTAGGTCTTGAATTCTTACTGGAAACGTGTGTTCATTCAACCTGTGTCGAAGAAGGAGAAATCCTATCGGTCCTTTACCTATCTTCCTATTTCTTTAGCATCCATTTTATTCTAAAGTTTTTGAAACTACCTTAAACAGACTCTCAATTCTTTTAATCTTATCTCTGATCATCAGGATGACTTTCGTAAAGAACGCTTTACTGATAATCTGTCTCTTCGTCCTCCGCTCTTCGGAATTTCGGTGAATCTTTCGTTGTGGCGCTATAGACATATATAAAGTCTTCATTAAGAGTCTGGTACAAAACTTTGATTTTAACCTTTCCTCTTTTGGTATCTATTCTTTCCTTTGTGGCCTTCTCATTGAATTCCTTTATGGTCGTTCTATAGCTACTGGTTTTGACAGCCATCGTTTATCTTTTAAATATGTAAATAGTAGTGTTTCCCAGGGTCTGTCCTATTTTCATTTTTTCTGATTCATTAATGGCCTTCCTTCTATTACTTCACCATATATCCACTTCTGTGTCGATGACTCCACCCTTCATTATTCCATTCATTTGAAAACTGTCCCACCCAAATGGAATTAATTAACGCTAGAAGGTTGATCCTGAAGTAGCAAGCCACTGACATTTCACGTATTTCTACTCGAAACAGAGAAAGCATAATTATTTTCAATGCCTTAAGACTCACCTACTCCATCCTTTATAACCCATAAAATCTGCACAACTATTACATCTTCGAAAAGGAACAATTCATCCTTGGGGTGTCGCTATAGACTTTGTGTTTCTTTTTCGCTTGATCTTTCTTCAAAGGACTACATTACTTCACTTTCTAAACAAATTTCTAAGAGGTTGAGTGTTCTGAAACGCCTTCGGAATTTCTCAACTCAGCCACAGTTGCTTGCTCTTTACGGGATTTTGTTGGCTCTTGTATGTAGTAGGTATCACACATCTGAAGTGGTTCCACTCATACAGTTACCCTTCAAAATGTGGAGTATGGGTCTTTCCGTATTATTAATTGTTTCCCACTCATTGACTCTCTACAGTGTCTTTCTGCAAGTCGAATTGTTGCGTCACTGTTTCTATAATATCGCTATTACAGCGGACACGACTCTTCTGAACTTCCCAGTCACATTACGCCTTCATTTAGGACTCAGCACAACTCTCTGTTTCTGACGTTTGCTCACCGGAGGAGACATAAATAAATAAATAAATAAGTATATACATATTAGTGATGGAGCAAAGTTTCGCAACCGCAACCGCAACAGCGGAGAAACCGCATAGCATTTAGCAAACACAACCGCAACCTTATTGTTTAAAAAATAGCAGTACTTCAACCGCATTCGCAACCGCTCTTATTTAAATGCGGTTTTTTATTATTTTTTTTTTTTTTGCGGTTTTCGCTTCTGAAATAAAAGAAACAAATTTAACTTTTGCTTATCGTAAATTATATATATATATATATATATATATATATATATATATATATATAATATATATATATATATATATATATATATATATATATATATATATATATATATATATATATATATATATATATATATATATATATATATATATATATATATATATATATATATATATATATATATATATATATATATATATATATATATATATATATATATATATATTATATATATATATATATATATATATATATATATATATATATATATATATATATATATATATATATATATATATATATATATATATATATATATATATATATATATATATATATATATATATATATATATATATATATATATATATATATATATATTATATATATATATATATATATATATATTTTTGGAGAGCTTTGGAAAAAGAGTTAAGAGGTTAGATGTAAAGAGTGAAAAGTTTATTTGGGAGTTTAAATAAAACTCAAACTGACGAGCCGAAAAACTTTTAACATTAACATTCTCTTAAAGGGACTTTTAAGTGCAGATGGAGGAAGATGTTGATCACATTACATGATGAAGACTCTTCCTTACAGAGGATAAGGAACGAAGTAAAAATTTAGGATTATGACCTTTTATGTGAATATTTGAAATCAGGTACCAGAAATGGATGATCGTTTGTTAAATGTTATTAAAAGAGGTCTAATACATATAGTTTTTTTTTTTTTTTAAATCACCTCCAAAACGAGATTTCCATTATATATGTTATGATGTAGAAATAAACTGTTAAAAGCTCTAGTTTGAAAATAACCCTTTTGAAATATTTCGATTTATTTCCTATAAACATAAATAGTGAAATGAGTATTTCCGTTTGAGGGGGGAGGGGGTGACCTTTTTCAAACACTAAATCAAGTATTAATTTTTTAATTATTTTTTAATCAAAGTTCATCGAATTATGTCACAGGAATACGCAGTTGAAGAGTCCTAACCCCATATATATAAAATATATATAAAAAAAAAAAAAAAAAAAAAAAAAAAAAAAAATAAAAAAAAAAAAAAAAAAAAAAAAAAAAAAAAAAAAAAAAAAAAAAAAAAAAAAATATATATATATATATATATATATATATATATATATATATATATATATATATATATATATATATATATATATATATATATATATATATATATATATATATATATATATATATATTCTTTCTGCTCCCTGTAAGAATATTCACCCTGTCAGTGGGACGAGCATCTTTCTCCATCTGTTCGTTGGTTTCAGTGTCAATCCTGGAGTTTTATTTAAACTCACCATTTCAATGGGAGTAGCACCCTTTATATATATATATATATATATATATATATATATATATATATATATATATATATATATATATATATATATATATATATATATATATATATATATATATATATATATATATATATATATATATATATATTGGGATGGAGTGAAGTATCGGTATCGGCAGTATCGTCACATTTTTTGGTATCGGTATCGAACGCTCAGATATCGGTATCAGTATCGGCTAAAAATGGCCGATACCGATACCGATACCAGATTTTTTTCGTCCCTTTGGCTTAATTAAATTGTGTAATTTTTTTATTAATATTACGTAATATTTTGAAAATGCCGTTTCGCGATAATTTTGTTTCCCGAACATTATATGTTGTTTTCCACTAAAAGTTTATTTTTTCAAATGCAAAAAATTGTTTTTCAATTTATTTTCACGCCATTTACTTCTTACCATTTGGTTTGTTTTCTTAAATATTTCATTTTTACTTTAATCCTTGATTAATCCGTTAGTAACAAATTAAGATGGTAACCAAGGTACAAAAATGAGATATATATATATATAATATATATTATATATATATATATATATATATATATATATATATATATATATATATATATATATATATATATATATGTGTGTGTGTGTAGGGGAGAACGTAGCGCCGTCCAAAGCGATGCAAGTACCCTTTATTAGGCATACTCCGGGGAGTGACAGTATGGTCTAGAATCTAGACCATTTCGTTTCACTTCCTAGCCCTTTGGTTCGTTCCTTTTCGCTTTTCACCTTCTCTGAGGGTCTCTAATGTACCCTCGACTCATATTGGAGTGTCTATGTTCCCACTTCTCCTTCCCCCTACTTCCTTCTCATGTTCCAAATTTACAAGCGCTTACTCGTGAAAATACCTTTGTAAAAAAAAAAAGTAAAAAAAAAAAAAAAAAGGTTAAACTCAAAGCAGCCTCAGAGATGCTTCGAGGAGCGGCGTTCTTTTTAAAGTTTTCAAATCTCAATTGGAAGCATCTCAATTCTTCAAATCTTATCTTTGATCGCTAGTATGACTTCCATAAGAAACGTTGTACTGGTGATCTCTTTCTATTCTCTCTGACTCTTGGTCTTCCACTCTACGGCATTTCGGTGAATCTTTTGTTATCGCGCTGGATATTTCGAAAGCCTTCGATAGGGACTGGTACAAATCTTTGATTTCTAAACTTCCCTCTTTCAGAATTTATCCTTCTCTTTGATTTTCTTTCTGATCGATCTATAGCTGCTGTTTTAGACGGCCACCGTTCATACTTTAAATCTGCTAATAGTGGTGTTCCTCTTTATTCTGTCCAATCCCCAAAACTTTTTAAACTTTTCATTAATAATCTTCTCTCTATTACTTCATCATCTATCCGATTTTATGCTGATGATCTCACCAATCACTACTCCTTTCAGTTTGAAAGGCGCCCCTCCCAGCAACAGTTATTTGACACTAGAAAGGTTGACTTGGAATATCTGAGGAAGAAATTGAGGAAGAGGAAGAGAAAACATTGTTTTTTTCAATGCCTCAAAAACTCAATTCCTCCATATCTCTACTTGAGACTATCTTCTACAAAACTATAACATCTTCGAAAACACGCAACTCAAGCCTTCATCTGTCCTTAATAATCTCTAGTGGTCTTTCTTGGAAGGATCACATTACTTCTCTTTCTAAACAAGCTTCTAATAGGTTGAGTATTCTGTTGCGAATTTGTGATTTTTTTACGTCAATCCAGTTGCTTTATCTTTATAGGGGTGTTGTTCTCCCCTGTATGGAATACGCCTCATACATCCAGAGTAGTTCCACTCACACAGCTCTCCTTGACAAGGTGGAGTCTGGCTTTTCGTCTTAAGAACTCTTCCTTTCTCACTAATTCTCTCCAGTCTCTTTCTGCCCGTAGAACTGCTGCGTAACTCACTATATACAATCGCTAGTACAATGGACACTGCTCTTCTGAACTATCCCGTTGCTTTTCTCCTCCATTGAGAACACGTTGGTGTAACACGATATTCTACACAGTCTTATCCTTTTTCTGTTCAACTGTCTGATCCTAGACTTAACCGCTATGCCTAATCTTATATACACAACAACTGGTAAAGTCTGGAACACACTCTCTTTTTCTATTTTAACGATTAGGTTCTGATATGGACCCAACTCTGGTGGAAATTAGTAGTTTTCTGGTCTTTACCCACCAGAGGAGATATAATATATATATATATATATATATATATATATATATATATATATATATATATATATATATATATATATATATATATATATATATATATATATATATATATATATATAGAGAGAGAGAGAGAGAGAGAGAGAGAGAGCCAAGATAGAGAGAAGTTAAGAGAGGTGATAATAAGTTTTGCTGAAAAGCTAAAAGAGATGGGATTGATCGTGAATGTTGAAAAGACAGAACTGTTAATAATTAGAAGGGAGGAAGAGGAAGAGGAGCTTGTGCTGAAGGCGCATGGCGAGGAGGTGATTGTGGTAGAGAGATGTGAATATTTGGGGAGGAGAAAGTATTCACAAGGGAATGAAGTATTTTGCTGGAAATCACCAACTGGATGAAGAAATACGGAAGAATGGTGTGAGCGCTGTACCTAGTCTTGGCAGACAAAAGAATGGATATAGGAGTAAAGAAAGTAATTTTTGAAAGTACTCTAACCTCAATTTTGTAATATGGAACGGAGACTTGGAGTGCGACAACAAGAGAAGAAAGCAGAATTCAAGCAACAGAGATGAGGGTGCTGCGTTTGATGGTGGGAAGAACCAGGAAGGAGAGGATAAGAAGCGAAAGAATTAGATAAAGTATAGGGGTTGAACCAATTAATCAAAAAGATAGATGTAGCAAGACTGAGATGGTTGGGACACGTGTGGAGGATGCAGGAGGGGAGAGAGACTAGAGGGAGGTGAGAGTGCAGGCCAAGATTAAGAAGACCGAGAGGGAGACAAATGAGAGATGAATGGAGTCAGTTCGGGATTCACTGAGGCGCATCAGCTGCCTATGATGGAACAGTTGGTGGCAGATGGAATTATTTAGGACAGATGTAGATAGAGACGAGTGCTGGCCCCACTGACAGGCCCCTAGAGCCTTACTTGGATCTGATATATATATATATATATATATTATATA
The DNA here is from genome assembly GCA_009176605.1 of Armadillidium nasatum. Classification (NCBI taxonomy): domain Eukaryota; kingdom Metazoa; phylum Arthropoda; class Malacostraca; order Isopoda; family Armadillidiidae; genus Armadillidium; species Armadillidium nasatum. The sequence goes on from SEYY01001232.1 coordinate 51,635, forward strand.
TATATATATATATATATATATATATATATATATATATATATATATATATATATATATATATATATATATATATATATATATATATATATATATATATAATATATATATATGGTATTGGTATCGGTATCGGTATCGGTATCGATTCGGTGAAATTGAAAGTCTTGGTATCGGTATCGGTAAAAATTTTGGTATCGCTCCATCCCTAATGTATTTTTATATATATATATATATATATATATATATATATATATATATATATATATATATATATATATATATATATATATATATATATATATATATATATATATATATATATATATATATATATATATATATATATATATATATATATATATATTTTTTATATAAATATATTATATAAAAAAAAAATTTAAAAAAAATATATATATTGAGAGCGAGAAATATTTTGAGAGGATATATGGATGCATTTATTGACCTCAGCAGCTTCCTGAGCCTCATCCTGTACAAGAGGTCAAGGTTTTCCTCTTATAAATTACTTCACAAATCCCACGCTTTTTTATAATAGCAATTGTTACATGTTTAAATGTTATTGACTTATTTATGCACGCACGAACTCATATATATATATATATATATATATATATATATATATATATATATATATATATATATATATATATATATATATATATATATATATATATATATATATATATATATATATATATATATATATATATATATTCGCGTTTCACCTTCTCAGGGGGTCTCTAGTATACCTTCACCTCACACTGGAGTGTCTATGCTACCACTACCTCTCCACCCCAATCCCTTACATGTTCCCACATTTTACAAGTGCTTACTTTTACATTACCTTTATAAAATAAAACAAAAAAAGTGGCGAAACTCAGAGCTGCGTCGGAGATCCTTCGAGGGGCGGCATCCAAAGAATGCTCTTCATCCACCTCTCACCCCATCATCACTTGTGAGTTGGCGGCCTCCGATGATGGGGATGGTGCCGCCATGACCCGGCGTTCGGCTTGCCCCGGTGCCCGGTTTTCTTTTTTCATTAATTTCTGCAACATTCACGTTCTTTTTTCTAACTTCCCTTTCGTCGAACACCATCTCTCTTCTTCTAAACCTCATCTCTTGTTTCTAACCGAAACTAAGATGCTTGAGTGTGCTGACAGCAAACCTTTTTCTGTTACCTCCTACTGTCTCTATCCTCAATTTTCAGCCAAAGGTGGTTGTTGCGCATATATACGCAATGATATTATTTGCTCTCGTGTTTCTAATTTGGAGTCTCTTGAACTCTCTACTTTATGGCTCAAGCTCTCTTGCAATTCTACTACTAAATTTATTTGTTCTGTCTATTTATCTCCTAATTCTACTGACTATCCAAAAATTCTTCGACTATTTAAACTCCAAAATAGAGCACATTCTATCTTCTTCTCCTTTCTCCGAAATCATCATTTTAGGTGATTTCAAAGTTCACAACCGACAATGGCTTTCATCTAGTTTTCATGATCCAGCAGGTGAACTCGCCTACAACTTTTCTATCCAGAACAACCTTGAGCAGTTGGTGTAACCCCCTACCCGTATTATAATATATATATATATATATATATATATATATATATATATATATATATATTATATATATATATATATATATATATATATATATATATATATATATATATATATATATATATATATATATATATAATATATATGGCCAGACTTCAGTTTGAGCTAGCTACATATTTAAAAAACTACTTAATTTTCTTAAAAAAGGATTACATTTTTAGAATCCTTGTCGAATTTTAGGTAGGAAACATTGGGAAATAAAAAATAAATTCTTATAATAATAAAGTTTATATTATGTAAAGTTTACTTATTTTTAACTCTCGCGAGAATCGTACGTCTGGCAATGTCCGTTTTTTTTTCAATTTTTTCGAAATTGGAAAAAATGTGAAATACCCCAAATCGTCGACAGGAAAAGTTGTCTACAGTATCATCATCACAAATGCTCGGTATAACACCAAATTTAAGTTCGTTACGTCATCAAATGTCTTGTTACGTCATCAATTGTCGTACAAAAACCATTTTTTTTTATTATTATTTTTTATTTATTTTCAAACATTTTACACTTTTGCTACCTGAAATTCGACAAGGATTCTAAAAATATAATCCTTTTTTACGTACGTTAAATAGTTTCTGAAATATGTAGCTAGCTCAAACTGAAGTCTGACCATATATATATATATATATATATATATATATATATATATATATATATATATATATATATATATATATATATATATATATATATATATATATATATATATATATATATATATATATAATATATATATATATATATATATATATATATTACAATTTGTGCAATTTATCAAATATCCTAAAAAAGATGTTTATTGAAAGATAAGAAATTGTCTCCTCCGATGTCGAACCATCGTTTGTTGCGAAAAAGAATCAACGAACTTAATCTTTTATTGATGCGTCATTATTTAATTTGATTCAAGCAAAACTTTTAATCAAACTCGTTTTCTTTCCAGGTTTTCTTTCGTCACGTTTAAAAACCTGTCTTTTCGTCGATATTCAGTTTCTTTTTTAATGCTTTTATCTTTCCGCGAATAGTATATATATATATATATATATATATATATATATATATATATATATATATATATATATATATATATATATATATATATATATATATATATATATATATATATATATATATATATATATATATATATATATATATATATATATAATATAGTGGTATTCCTCAGCGTTCTGTCCTATCCCCAACACTTTCCAACTTTTCATTAATGACCTTTTCTCTATTACCTCATCTCCTATCCACTCCTATGCTGATGACTCCACCCTTCATTATTCCTTCCAGTTTGAAAAACGTCCCACCCAACAGCAGTTGATAGACTCGAGAAGGGTAGCCTTGGAGCAACTAACCTCTGATCTTTCTCGTATTTCTAATTGGGGCAGAGAAAACATGATTGTTTTCAATGCCTCAAAAACTCAATTCCTTCATCTCTCCACTCGACACAATCTTCCACACAACTATGATATCTTCTTCGAAAACACACAACTCAAGCCTTCATCTGTTCTTAATATTCTTGATGTTTCTTTTTCTCGTGATCTTTCTTGGAAAGATCTCATTACTTCTCTTTCTAAACAAGCTTCTAAGAGGTTAGGTGTTCTGAGGCGCCTTCAGTATTTCTTCACTCCACCCCAGTTGCTTGCTCTGTATAAGTGTGTTGTTCACCCCTGTATGGAGTATGCTTCGCAAATCTGGGGTGGTTCCACACATACAGCTCTCCAAGAGAAGGTGGAGTCTGGATATTTCGTCTCATCAACTCTCTTGCTCCTCCTAACTGCACGTCGAATTGTTGCATCCCTCTCTCTTTACTATCGCTATTACAACGGACACTGCTCTTCTGAACTCTCTCGTCGCATACCTCCTCCATTGAGAAGAGCTCGTGCGACACGCTTTTCTACACAGTCTCATCCTTTCTCTGTTCAACTCTTCGACCCCAGACTTAACCACTATGCTCAATCTTACATATACTCTACTGGTAAAGTCTGGAACACACTCCCTTTATCTGTTTTACCAACTTCCTTTGACTTACATACTTTCAAACGCCGTGTATCTGGACACGTCGGCCACCATCGACCAGGATAGATCTTTCCCAACTCCGGTGGAATTTGGTAGGCCTCTTGCCTTTGCCCACCGGAGGATATATATATATATATATATATATATATATATTATATATATATATATATATATATATATATATATATATATATATATATATATATATATATATATATATATTATATATATATTATATAATATATATATATATATATTCCGTAAGGAACGGGGTTTTTAAAGGAGAAATCCCCACAAACAGCTGTTTCTTTTTAATATTTTAATCTCTTAATTCAAATTACAAATACACAAATGATATAACAACAATAAAGGATTAATTCTTCTTTAATATTTGTTTTACAAGCACCATGACTCTCCGTACCTTTTTTAATTTTATTTACTTTTCGTTTGTCGATATCTTATAAACAATAATTGCTAATAACAAATAAAAGGTAATTTGGGGTGTTTCTCTCTGGCATCATTACTTTGATCATTATTTTATGACAAAATCTTGATTACTTAATCTAGAATTCTATCAGCATCAAGGATCATAACGATAATACTATCTTCATAATAAGCCATTGATAAATTTCTCCATGATCCTTCGCAATTATGAACTGGGAATTTACCAGAGTAAAGCAAACATTTATTTGATCCTGAAAATTGTGAGCTCGTCACCGCAGAATTTTTTTCCTTAAATGATTGACTTTTGCATTAATTGATGAGCAAAAATAAATTACCTTTATTCCGCGTAGAAAAGTATTTATCTTTTAGAATCTAGGCGTTAAAGAACGCTTCTTCACAATTCACTGAGGGTACTTGAACCGTTTCCCATTTTCTTGAGAATTTGTTTCTACATTCAACTCAGAATAGTTCAAGAACTACAAACCTTTGCCTTCATTCTGATCGCATGAGTTACATTTCCTGTCGTTATCTACGCACTGAAAATAAATTCATCTCTAAAGGAGATGAAAAAGTAACTCGAAACGGTGTCAATTTTGAGACGCCATGGAGTTACACATTCATCCCAAAATGAAACATCCAAAAAACTCGGATGAGATATTACATGAGACGTTTTACTAACTTTTGGGGTGGTGTCGATTTTGAGATACCGTTGAGGTATGTCATCTCAATTAACACGTTTGTTCAACCTCAGTTAAGATACAAATAATGAGTCATTTGAGGTGTGTTTTACAATTCTCATATATATATATATATATATATATATATATATATATATATATATATATATATATATATATATATATATATATATATATATATATATAATATATATATATATATATATATATATATATATATATATATATATATATATATATAAATTTGTACAATATTTATTTTTGCACTTGGGAAAAAAAAAAATAGAATTATTAAACAGTAGAATAATCCATGACAAAATTTTTTACTTATTTTCTGCATTATTTAACCATTAAAAAAAATAGATAATAATATATGACTCAAAAAAAAAAAAAAAAAAAAAAATCATTTTTTCCTTCTAAATTATTATTTCTTACTGTAACATTTTATATTATTTGTATTTTTGTTTAATAATTTTAAATGATACTTTTTAATGTAAGTAAGGGCACGGTATTGTTTTTTAGTGTAACTTAAATTATTATGCAAAATGAACTAAGACAAAAGTAGCAATTGCGCTACTAGCAACATTTACATCTAATTCTTACGCCTTCTATTAAAACTTCAAATAGTTTAGATGTAGCCATGGTGAGTCCAGAATACATTCTTCTAGGTGTAGGATCATTACAATCAGAACCCTAAGATAAAAAAAAATAAAAAATAAAAAAATTTAGACACTTATCCATGTAATTTTGGTTATGATTTAGAAAGTAAAATTTTACATCTATATAATTCTTTTGAGTAATCATTTTAACAAGTGAAAAATTATATATCTTAATAAATGAAAAGCGTTAAATTTTTGAAAAGTTTTTATACAGATGCTTATATATATATATATATATATATATATATATTATATATATATATATATATATATATATATATATATATATATATAATATATATATATAATATATATATATATATATATATATATATATATATATATATATATTAGGGATGGAGCGATACCAAAATTTTTACCGATACCGATACTTTATTATTGTCCAAAAATTTTGCCCATACCGATATTTAAAAATATGCCGATACTTGCCGAAACCTCACTCCATCCCTAATATTTATAGGAATTAAAAATAATGAGCCTAAATGTTAGTTGAAAACATGCATCTTAACCTTAGCAAACATGTGTACAGCAAGGGAGTGGAAGTTATGGAAGAGTTAACCTATAATACATTTATTATGTAGACTTCCATAATTAAAACCAACAAACGTCAATGAAATCCAAGCATTCGTCTCTTTGTCTAACTAAGCTTCTTTCATAGATTCTCAAATTTTAGGACCATCAAAAGTATTTTCTTCCAGTTTACCGACACCAAGATGTTAATTGAAATTTTTGTTCCAGGAATGTTAATACTCGGATGTTTTTTTTTAAGAGCACTTTTGACAAAATAAATATTCTCATGCGTTTTATTGTAGTGTTGGAAGTAATAACTTCTCTGGATTCATAAGTAGAAGTGATAAAACACTGGACGAATCTAATTATACTTCGCCTCTTGCTAGGCCATTCGCGTTGTATGCAGTGCTGCTTGCCCGCTCTGCTCTCCTACGAGCACAAGAACAAAGGTGCATGGTGTAGTTGACCTGTAGAGCTAGCACAATGGATATGATATATAAAAACAAAAACAAACAAGGAATTCAGTAACTGTAAATCCTACCTCAAAACTGTAAAATAAATTTAATAGCAGCTAAGCACATCACCGCGTGCTTTTAAATTTCTGCACTATATATAGCATTCCACAAAACTTAATCACGATACCAATATCGTAGAATGTGATTCTTGATATTAACATATGTTTTTTATTAGGCTGTTACCTCAGAAACTGCGCAGATTCTTTGGGCAAGCTCAAATCTCTTGTCAAATAGTTCAACTCAGCTTGACTGAAAGTTATGGGATTGTTTTCTCAAATGCAGGTGGCAAGTCATCATGATATTTCATATCTTCACATGAGTCAAATGACCTTTGACTTTTGCAGATAGATACAAAGATTGGAATCCTCACGACATGAACTGGTTTTATTGAAGATGGTATATCACAATACTATATACACTTCATGTTTGTTCCTATAAAGCAGAAATATGTAGCAAACAAAATACTTACTAAATTGTTAGTTAAACATCTAAAAACAATGAACCAAACTTTGAAGAATCAGAGTCAAATCGAGATTTGTCTTATAGTCAAGGGGAAGTAGCAGTCATTAACTTTTTTTTTTTTTTTTTTTTTTTACTTCCCATCAAACCTCAGAAAAACAAAGTCAGCCTGTTTTTTTTATGTTAATCCAACATCTCAAACACTCAACAAAGGTTTTGTAGCACTTATTAGGTACAAAGGTGGTTTTTGTCATAGTCTCCTAATTTGATACACAAGTTGGTATAGCTTTTCCTGACAATGACTTTTCGTCGATCTAAAAATAGTTGTTAGTTATTCTTGCCTATTCTGTTTATCTTAAAACAATAACGTAGCTGAATACGCGTCAAAGATAAATATAGTTCTCCGAATTTAAACAGAATGTGTTGCCACACAGACACTAAGACACTACAGAACATGCTGAATCAGTGAGTAGAAACGGTGAATTCCCCTAGTATATACTCTGCCAACTTCAAAATCTCCTCCATCACGTACGTAATATCACCAAAAAGAATTACTTGTAAAAAACATTGCCGTAATTAAAACCACCTGATTTACCAATTTAACATTTTTCATTTTCCACAAACTTTCATTTTTTTTAATCAACATCGGAATAGAAAAAAATTTGATCCTATTGAATGAACTGATTTACTTTTAAAATTACCATAAAGAAAATTATAAATGTATAGATAACATTTTAACCTCAAATAACCTTAGACTAATAAAATAAACATTTTTTTTTTTGGAATTCCAAACTTGTTTGCTCTCCATTAATTAACAAAAAAAAGAAACTGAATATTGTCTAGAAATAATCTTTTAATGAAGCATGAAATGTACTTACGCTACAAGTTCTAATTCTGTGAATCTAGTTCTCCCATTCAGCAAAATTAATAATTCAATACGGTATACTTTCCTGCTGACAATACTATTTCCAAAGGTGAGTGATCAACAGACAGGAGAACGTTAAGGCATGAAATAATGTCAGTCTTACCTATCATACTATCTATAATGATTAATAATAAAAAAATAAGTTTTCATTCCTACCTCTGAGAAAAAGATCAAGATTTTCTCCTAAAAGCAACACAACACTAGCGAAACCAAACAAAACCACAACACCTGTAAAGTATATATATATATATATATATATATATATATATATATATATATATATATATATATATATATATATATATATAATATATATATATATATATATATATATATATATATATATATATATATATATAAAGAAGATAATTTCGATGGTTTTTTTCAGTCATGTTAACGAAACTATTAATAGTTTCCCAATTATTATTCACCTCCCCTTTCACTGTAAGTAATTGTGGAACTTATATACCTTTCTCTACACGTATTCATATATTGTTAAGTTCAC
>SEYY01001232.1:60125-70125 GCA_009176605.1 Armadillidium nasatum
AGATGGATCGCATGTCCTATTTTCTCATTAGCGGATGATGCGGATATAGAATTTTCGAAAAGTGCTGATGCGGATGTGGATGCGGATGTATAATTTTCGAAAGTGCGGATGCGGATGCGGATGAGGGGATGTTAATTTTGATGAGGATGCTCTGCGGATGCTTGATGCCATCACTAATATATATATATATATATATATATATATATATATATATATATTATATATATATATATATATATATATATATATATATATATATATATATATATATATATATATTAATGGAATATAATTTGAAATCCAAATCTTCCTTGCAAATCTGATATGAAGTAGTGAATCACCGCAACGATTCTTCACAGATAAACTCTTCCCTTCTGTTCTTCTCAAGAAACTTCTGAACAACCTCATCATAAAATGTCGATCGAATTTTTAAGTCATCAAGCAAAGATTTTTCAGTTGCCAACAATGCTAATGAAGATAGTCTCTCTTCTCCTTGAGATAACCTACAATACTTTTTTTTTATCCTCCGCAATTCATGCAGAAGATGAACTTTCATCTGTAGCTGCTTTAGTAAAAATTGTTGCAACAGTTTTTGTAGTATATTCATCTCTTTTAGTATCATTTGCAGGTCATTTTCTTTCATAAACTTAATCATTTCAAAAACAAGATTATCTTTAACTCTTGTGAATTATAATGTACAGACAATTCATTTCTCAAAATCGATATCAAAAAAATTTACCAAATTCCATCTCCAAGGAATTTAAAGATTTTTCAGGATAGTCTTTCTTTCACTGTGTTTTCACCGTGAATAAGTTCATGAGCGAGCACGTGTTTACCGCTCCGTGTAGCATTAGGTCGAGTTACCACAAGAATCGCATTAACTATTATTCAAGTTGGCTGCTCGAGAATGCAAATTAAATATAAAATTCAATTTATTGTTAATAGAAGTTTCAGAAAAAGAATAACTATCGACATTTTTATTCTCAAATCACGGTATAACTTATTATAAAATTGCATTATTTTTTCCTTTAAGCATGAAGCACATCCTAAGCAAGCAATGAAAATTCGCAGCTGATATATATATATATATATATATATATATATATATATAATATATATATATATATATATATATATATATATATATATATATATATATATATATATATATATATATATATATATATTATATACTGGTGGGCAAAGGCCAGAGGCCTACCGATTTCTCAAGAGTTGAAGAAATACCATAAATCTGGTAGTTAATGGCCAACATGTCCCGATACAAGGCGCTTAAAAGTGTACAAGTCAAAGGAAGTTGGGAAAACAGATAAAGGAAGGTTGTTCCAGACTTTACTAGTAGAGTACATGTAAGATTGAACATACCTGTTAAGTCTGGGGTCGGACAGCTAGACAGAGAAAGGATGAGACTGTGTAGAAAAGCATGTCGGCCGAGCCCTTCTCAATGGAGGAGGTATGCGACGTGAGAGTTCATAATAGCAGTGTCCATTACCTTTATAATAGCGATAGTATAGAGAGAATGACGCAACAATTCAATAGGCAGAAATAGAATCGAGAGTGTTAGTAAGAATAAAAGAGCTAATAAGACGAAAAGTTCTAGACTCAGTCTTTTGTAGGAGAGCTATAAGTGTGGAAACCACCCCAGATGTGTGAAGCGTACTCCATACTGTGACAAACAACACACATATAAAGAGCAAGCAACTGGGATGGGGTAAAAAAAATCACGAAGGTGCCTCAAAACATCCAACCTCTTAGAAGCTTGTTTAGAAAGAGAAGTAATGTGATCCTTCCAAGAGAGATCACAAGAAAGAGAAACACAATAGAATATTAAAGACAGATGAAGGTTTGAGTGGAGTGTTTTCGAAGTAGAAGTCATAGTTGTGTGGAAAGTTGTGTCAAGTAGAAAGATGGAGGAATTCAGTTGAGGCATTGAAAACGACCATTTTTCCTCTTCCCCAATTTGAAATACAATAAAGATCAGAGGTCAGTTGCTCCAATACCACTTTTCAAGAGTCAATTAACTTCTGTTGGGAAGAATATCTTTCAAAGTGAATGGGGTAGTGAAGAGTTGAGTTATCAACACATGAGTGGATTGGTGATGAAGTAATAGAGAGAAAATCATTAATGAAAAGTAGAAAAAGAGTTCGGGATAGGATAGATCCTTGAGGAACACCACTATTTATAGATTTAAAGGATGAACAGTGGCCGTCTACAACAGCTACTACAGAACAACCAGAAAGAAAGTCAAAAAGAGAAGGACAGATTCCAAAAGAGGGAAGTTTGGAAATCAAAGCTTGCCAGAGTCTATCGAAGGCTTTTGATATGTCTAGCGGAACAGCTAAAGATTCACTGAAGTACTGAAAAGCAGGGGGGCCAAAGTCAGAAGGAAGGGAAAGAAGATCTCCAGTAGAGCGCTACTTACAAAAACCATACTGGAGATCAGAGATAAGATTAGAAGGATTGAGATGTTTCCAAATCTTCCTGTTAACGATAGATTCGAAAACTTTAAAGAGAACAGAGGTTAAAAGAATTGAATAATAATTATAGGGATTAGATGGGTCCCCTTCTTCGAAACAAGCTGAATGAGCGTATGTTTCCAGCAAGAAGGAAAGGTCTAAGTGGATAGGCAGAGATGAGATACTTTACCAAGGGAGGGTACAATCTCAGAAGCACAAGTTTTGAGAACCACAGGAGGAATACTCTCTGGACCGTACGCTTTCTTTGTGTTAAGCTCAGACAGAGCAGAAATGACATCTTTAGAAAAATTTAAAATATTAAGCATATATGAGTTGGAAAGGATTGAAGGAGGAGGAATATCTCAGGAAGCGTCTAAGGTTGAATTAGAGGCAAGGATTTAGAGATGAGTTCAGCATTAGTAGAAAGTAAAGGGACAGTTGTGCCATCAGAAGGTACTACAAGAGGGAAAAGGAAGAAGCAAAGTTAAAGTACACAATTTTTTCAAAATGCCAGAAAAGGAGTGAAGAGGAACCAGAAAGATTACTTCATTTACAACGGAGAAAGAAGTTTTTGGTGTCAAGAAGAAAAGATTTTGCCCGATTCTGGGATGAAGTATAAGTTGAATGAGTTTCTGGTGTTTGAAGACCACGGTAATCTCTGAAGGAAGCATCAGTGAGGCGGATAGCACGAGTACAAGTAGAGTTAAACCATGGTTTATTAAGTTTAGTTGAAGGAAAAGAATATGGAATGTACGCCTCCATAACAGAGTGAATGACATCGGTTATGAGCTCAGCACATTACAAAGGACCCCTCCCGTGGAAGCACTAATCATTCCATGGGGAATCAGAGAAGTACGACCGCAATTCAGACCAGTTATCAGCGCCGAAGTACAAGAAGGCTGGAAGCCGTTCTTCTAGGAAGACCTGAATAGACAGTCAAGAAACGGAGATAAGAATGTGATGAATAATCTCGTAGGAAGAAAGCGTTTAACAGTATAAGTAGAAGAATTAGAGGTTAAGAAAAGAATAAGAATGTTGGGTTCATCGCCAAGACTGTCATTGACATGGGTTAGGAGAGAGATGTACCAACTGCTCAAAGTTGTTCTGGACACAAAAGTTGTAGGCGAGTTCACCAGCTAGATCATAAGAAATAGATATAATAGATGAACAGTGAAAATCACCATATATATATATATATATATATATATATATATATATATATATATATATATATATATATATATATATATATATATATATATATATATATATATATATATATATATATATATAAACAGTATTTTTGGAAAAGTTTTTGAAATTGCATTAAAATTATAATGAGAATATTAATAAATAATAATAATAATAATAATAATAATAATAATAATAATAATAATAATAATAATAATAATAATAATAATAATAATAATAATAATAATAAAAAGTGTAAAAATTATGTCATCATCAAAGACGTAGCTTTCAAACATTTTATAAAAAGGGATAAAAATATTATTGCTTAATTTTTGACAAGTAATAATGTAACAAACCCAAAAGAGAAGAAACACTTTCACAGGTGAACTCATTTTAAAAACTAACACCCACATCAACATTAACCCACTCGTACTCTCACATATACATATATATATATATATATATATATATATATATATATATATATATATATATATATATATATATATATATATATATATATATATATATATATATATATATATATATATATATATATATATATATATATATAATAATATATGTGCAACAAATAACTTTATTTAATAAGATTAGAGTTCAATTATTGTCAGTTTGTTTATTTATTTACGGAAAAATCGATTTTCAATCCTGGTCAAAAAATAATTATTGAATTACTTTATAAAATATTCTTTTTAAACACATTAATAATTTAGGAGACTTTATTGCTTAGATCTTTTGCAATAATATTCTTATTATATTATATATATATAATATATATATATATATATATATATATATATATATATATATATATATATATATATATATATATATATATATATATATATATATATTAATATGAGTGAAGTATCGGTATCGGTAAGTATCGGATATCGGTATCGGCGAATTTGAAAATCTTAGTATCGGTATCGATATCGGTAAAAATCTTGGTATATGAATGGATAAAGTATCGGTATATTTTCAGGTATCGGGTATCGGTACCTGTAAATTTTTAGGTATCGGCATCGGTAAAATTTTTGGTATGGCTCCATCCCTAATATATATATATATATATATATATATATATATATATATATATATATATATATATATATATATATATATATATATATATATATATATATATATATATATATATATATATATATATATATATATATATAATATATATATATATATATATATATATATATATATGGTGGGCAAAGGCCAGAGGACTGCCAAATTCTACCAGAGTTGGGAAATTACAAAATGAAGGTCGATTAAAGACCAACATGTCCCAATACACAGCATTTGAAGGTAAGCGAGTCAAAGGATATTGAGAAAATGGAAAAAAGGAATGTATTCCAGACTTTACCAGTAAAGTACAAGCAAAATTGAGGTTAAGTACAAGAAAAGAATGTGATATAATGAAATTGAAAATTAAGAGTCTAATATACAATTAGTCTACTATTATATATATATATATATATATATATATATATATATATATATATATATATATATATATATATATATATATATATATATATATATATATATATATATATATATATATATATATTAGTAGACTAATTCTTATCGGATTAGTCTGGAGTGAGAGGCTTGAACAGAAAAAAGGTAAGTCTGTATAGAAAGGCGCGTCACAAGACATGAAATGGGAGAGTTTAGAAGAGCAGTGTTCATTGTAATTACGATAGCATAGAAGAAGTGACGTAACATTTCGATAGGTAGAAAAAGATTGCAGAGAGCTGGCGAGAGTTAAAGGGTTTATAAGATGAAAAGAAATTCAATGAGAGCTGTATGAGTGGAACCACCTCCTCAAGTTGTGTGAGGCATACTTCATACAGGAGCAAACAACATCTCGATAAAGAACAAGCAATTGGGATGGCGTGAATAAACTTCGAAATCGCCTCAGAGCACCCAACAACTTAGAGGCTAGTTTAGAAAGAGAAATACTGAGATCCTTTGAAGAAAAATCAAGAGAAAAAGAACTCCAACAATTTTAAGTAACGTATGAAGGCTTCAGTTGTGTGTTTTCCAAGATGTCATTATGAAAGGAAGTTTGTGTCGATTAGAGAGATGAAGGAATTGAGCTTTATAGTCAATGAAAATGACCATATTTTCTCTGACCGAATTTGCAATACGAAAATGTTCTGAGGTTAGTTGCTCCAAGGCAACCCTAGTTTCATCAATTAACTGCTGTTGGGAGGAAATTCTTTCAAATTTAAAGAAGTTTTGAAAGGGCGAAGTCATCAGCATAGTAATTAAAAGGTGATGAAGTAATAAAAGGATCATTAATGAAAAGTAGATAAGGAATTGGACAAATTCCAGAAGACAGATGAAAATCTTTTTTATAGTCAGTAGAGTTAGGTGATAAATGAATTTATGAGTAGTTGTAGAGTTGATAGAGAGCTTCAGTCCATAAAGTAGAAGAATTCACGAGAACAAGCCAAAATACTTGGTCACACACACACACACACTTACACACACACACACACACATATATATATATATATATATATATATATATATATATATATATATATATATATATATATATATATATATATATATATATATATATATATATATATATATATATATATATATATATATATATATATATATATATATATATATATATATATATATATATATATATATATATATATATATATATATATATATATATATATATATATATATATATATATATATATATATATATATATATATATAGCCAAGGGTTTGTTCCTAGGGAACCTTATACACATTATTAAAGCATAATGCCAACAACGTAGGAAGCAACATAATGCAAAACAGTAAAATGACCTTTCTACGCATCGTTCGTAATCCTGTTTTATATATATATTATATATATATATATATATATATATATATATATATATATATATATATCCAACTATTAGTGAAAGTAGACGTTTCAGATTAAAACAAAATCCATCATCAATATTATCTGTAACAAGATCAAAGAATAATTAATAACAGGTCACAAAATGAACGATAAAAAAAGTCTTTAAAATTAAGATCAATGATATAGAGGAAAAAAAAGTACAAAGACATATTTCCACTAGGGCTCAGATCTTCCGTGGTTTATATTTTCAAGTGCGAGGGATATAATTCCTGGTACGTAGGCAAACCAGCCTACAATTACAACTACGTATTTTCAAGCATCTCGGCATGTCATTCCGTACTCATCTTCTCACTTCATCTCCTGAACACTCAACCCATAAACAATCACACCATTCTATCCTCTAACCCTTCCGATTCTGCCAGGAAAATCCTCGAATCCCTTTATATCAAACTTCTTAACCCAAAATTAAATTCAGCAGCCTCATCTGTCCCCCTCCTAATCAATTAATCCTTCCCTTATATTATGTATATGTGTATATCATGCATAAACAACTAACTCAACTTCTGCATATACCAACTATGTTTATTTTAAATTCAACATTTGTTATTCAAAACCTGTGCATACAACTTGTCTTGTTTTTTTTGTTTTTTTCTCTATATCATTAACCTTAATTTTAAAGACTTTTTTTTGTCGTTCATTTTGTGACCTTTTATTAATTATTCTTTTGATCTGGTTTGAGATAATATTTTGTTTTAATCCGAAACGTCTAGTTTCTTTTAATAATTATTAAAACATAATTTTTTTGGCATTATGTTGCTTCCTACGTTGTTGGCATTATGCTTTATAATATATATATATATATATATATATATATATATATATATATATATATATATATATATATATATATATATATATATATATATATATATATATATATATATATATATATATATATATATATATAAAATATTAAAAGAAAAAAAAAAAGAATTAAGTTAGAAGTAACTTCTGTTCAATAATGAATGATTATTTCGTCGCAGTCGAGTCAAATTAAGATTAGTTCTTTGCATGGTTATAAAAGGTTGGGAACCCTTCTCAACCAGGATTTTTTTCCCATCGTGCGATTGCAAGAATGTTAAATTTCTGCAATTAACACCACCCTGCACCATGCCGGATATGGTGATATATATATATATATATATATATATATATATATATATATATATATATATATATATATATATATATATATATATATATATATATATATATATATATATATATATATATATATATATATATATATATATATATATATATATATATATATATTATATTTTATATATATATATATATATATATATATATATATATATATATATATATATATATATATATATATATATATATATATATATATATATATATATATATATATATATATAATATATATATATATATATATATATATATATATATATATATATATATATATATATATATATATATATATATATATATATATATATATATATATATATATATATATATATATATATATATATATATATATATATATATATATATATATATATATATATATATATATATATATATATATATATATATATATATATATATATATATATATATATATATATATATATATATATATATATATATATATATATATATATATATATATATATATATATATATATATATATCAATTTATTCATTGGGCTTTATTTTTTCTTTCTTTCATGATTTTTAAGACTTTTATTGATCTTCCTTCATATTTTCAAGATAGTTAGTTATATAAAGCATTGTTATTGTAAATATTGCATATATAATATATAATACACTATACATATTATAATAAAATAAAAAATAAAATTACAATAAGGAGCTAAAATTTAGTGCGATCATTGACATTGCATTTCAATTGTTAATTTTGCACAGTAATGATCACGTGCAAGAGGATAATTCCAATGTTAAACAATGTTAAACATTAAAGTTGGCATTGACATGTTCAGATCCGATTTTTGATTTTACTATGTTCACGGTGGTAAATAAACGCTTATAATTTCTTATATATTTATAAAGGATGTGTACTTTTGTCATACATAACATATATGATGTCCAATTAATTTAAAAATACAAAACAAAATAAATCTTTTCACTACAGCATAATTTCAGGTGGTAACGGTTAATTATTAATTAACACTTTGAAGAGAGCGCACATGCGCCCGCCGGCACACAGTTGGGAATCCCTGATATATATATATATATATATATATATATATATATATATATATATATATATATATATATATATATATATATATATATATATATATATATATATATATATATATAATTTAATATATAATATTTTTAAATAAAATTTTTTGTAATATTTAAAATTTATATTAATTATTTATTTATTTGATTGAATTCTTTTTCGTTATTAATATTATATATTTAATTCCTGAAAAAGATAGGAACTATTTATTTACTCAAGTTTCAATTTAAGTAAATGTCGTAAACTCACACACACACACACACACACACACACACACACTCATTCCAAGGAAACATGGTTTATTCGTATTAAGATATTAATTATCAAGCACTATTTCTGAGAAAGGTTATTAAATCCATAAATATTCAAAGGGTCTTTTTTGGCAATTCTTGTCCCTGTAATTTGGAAATGGGTTAAAGGGTCGATCAATAAAATCGATACCTCCAACAGAACTCAAATGTTATTATTATTATTATTATTATTATTATTATTATTATTATTATTATTATTATTATTATTATTATTATTATTATTATTATTATTATTATTATTATTATTATTATTATTATTATTATTAATTATTATAATTATTATTGTATTTGTACTTGATTTCCAAAATAATATTTAACATTAATCATTATTATTATTATTATTATTATTATTATTATTATTTTTTTTATTTTTTTATTTTTTTTTATTTATCATTATTATTATTATTAATACTATTTTTGATAATAATAATAATTTTAATGTTTTTATACTGAACAGGTGAAATCGATTCCGGGGCGGGAATCATTTGAAACAAGAAAGAAAAGACAAACTCCGGAAGTTGATACGAGAGACCGGAATAAGCCTCAAACAGCTCCGGATGAGCCGGACGCAGAACGCCAGTTTGATCCTTATATTAATCGTGAGATTTTATATTTTTTATTTATATAATCGTGAAAGGATAAGATTTTTCTTATTTATTTTTAATATATAAGAAGTATCTCTCTACCTTTGAGGTTTTTAAATATAACTTTTGGTAGTTTATTATGTCCTTTTAACCTTTTTATTATTATTATTATTATTATTATTATTATTATTATTATTATTATTATTATTATT
>SEYY01001232.1:72625-85125 GCA_009176605.1 Armadillidium nasatum
AGTGGGCAAAGGCCGGAGGCTTACCACATTCCACCGAAGTTGGAAAAATCCTATTCTGATCGAAGGAGGCCAACATGTCTAAAAACACGGCTTTTGAAAGCATGCAAATCAAAGAAAGTTGGGAAAACAGATAAAGGGAGTGTGTTCCAGACTTTACCAGTAGAGTATATGTACGATTGAGCATAGCCGTAAAGTCTGGTGTGTGAGAGTTGAATAGAGAAAGGATGAGACTGTAGAAATGCATGTCGCGCGAGCTCTTCTCAATGGAGGAGGTATGCAATGCAACGAGAGAGTTCAGAAGAGCAGTGTCCGTTGTAATAGCGATAGTAAAGAAAGTGACGCAACAATTCGAAGGGCAGAAAGAGATTGAAGAGAGTTAGTAAGAACAAGAGAGTTGATGAGACGAAAAGCCCTAGAATTACACTTCTCAAAGAGAGCCGTATGAGTGGAACCACCCCAGATGTGCGAAGCATACTCCATATAAAGGCGAATACCCCTATACAGAGCAAGCAACTGGGATGGCGTAAAGTAATTTTGAAGGTGCCTCAGAACACCCAATCTTTTAGAAGCGTGCTTAAAAAGAGAAGTAATGTGATCTTTCCAAGAAAGATCACGAGAAAAGGATACACCAAGAATATAAGAACAGATGAAGGTTTGAGTTGTGTGTTTTCGAAGAAGATATTATAGCTGTGTGGAAGATTGTGTCGAGTGAAGAGATAAAGGAACTGAGTTTTTGAGGTATTGAAAACAACCATGTTTTCTCTGCCCCAATTTGAAATACGTGAAAGATCAGAGGTTAGTTGCTCCAAGGCTGCCTTTCTCGAGTCTACCAACTGCTGTTGGGTGGGGAGTTTTTCAAACTGGAAGGAGTAATGAAGGGTGGAGTCATCAGCATAGGAGTGGATATGAGATGAGGTAATAGAGAGAAAGTCATTAATGAAAAGCAGAAAAATTGTTGGGGATTGGACAGAACCCTGAGGAACACCACTATTAATAGATTTAAAGGAAGAACTGTGGCAGTCTACAACAGCTGCTATAGAACGACCGGAAAGGAAATTAGTGAGAAGGACACAGAAAGAAGGATAGATACCGAAAGAGGGAAGTTTAGAAATCAAAGCTTTGCGACAGACTCTATCGAAAACTTTCGATATGTCCAACGCGACATCAAAAGATTCAAAGAAATGCCGAAGAGAGGAGGACCAAGAGTCAGAGAGAAGGGAAAGTAGAGCGTTTCTTACGAAAGCCATATTGGCGATCTGAGATAAGATTAGAAGAATTGAGATATTTCCAAATCTTCCTGTTAAGGATAGATTCGAAAACTTTAGAGAGAACGGAAGTCAAAGAAATAGAATGGTAGTTTAAGGGTTAAGAGGGGTCCTCCTTTTTCATCACAGGCTGAATGAGCACACGTTTCCAGCAAGAAGGTAAGGTTGAAAAAATAGAGAGACAAAGATGAAATAGTTTACCAAGGCAGGGTGCAAGCTCGGAAGCACAAGTTTTGGGAACCGCAGGAGGAATACCATCGGGACCATATGCCTTCTTAGTATTAAGCTCAGAGAGAGCAGAAATTACAGCTTTAGAAGAAATTTTAATTTTAGGCATAATTGAGTTAGAGGGGATTTAAGGAGGAGAATTAGCTCCGGAATCGTCGAAAGTTGAATTAGAGGCAAAAGTTTGAGAGAAGACTTCAGCTTTAGAAGAAGGTAAAAGGGCAGTAGTGCCGTTTGAAGATACCAGAGGAGGAAAGAGGAAGAAGCAAAGTTAGAGTTGAAATTTTTTATCGAAATGCCAGAAAGAACGTGAAGAAGAGAAACCAGAAGGATTATCGGATTTTCTACTGTGAAATGAGGTTTTAGTGTTATGAAGAATAGATTTTGCACGATTCCGGGATGAAATATAAGTAGCGTGAGTTTCTGGAGTTTGAAGACGATGGTAATCCCTGAAGGCAACATCCCTTAGATGGATAACGCGAGAACAAGCAGAGTTAAACCAAGGTTTGTTAGGTTTAGTAGAAGGGAAAGAAAATGGAATGTATGCCTCTATGCCAGAGAGAATCACCTCGGTAATGTATTCTGCATACTCCGAGGGACCACTCCCATGGAAGCAATAATCTTTCTACGGGAAATTGAAGAAGTACGACCGCAAGTCCGACCAGTTTGCGGCACCGAAATTCCACAAACGCTTTTTTTCAAAAGATGGGGACTTACGTGCGGAAGACTTGAAGAGATAGAAAAGGATACAGAGATAAGAAGGTGATCTGATGAACCCAGAGGAGGAAAGAGTTTAACAGTATAAGGAGAAGGATTCGAAGTTAGGAAAAGGTCTAAAATGTAGGGTCTATCTCCGAGACGATCAGGGATACGAGTAGGGAGCTGCACCAACTGCTCAAGATCGTTTTGGATAGAGATATGGAAGGCACAATCACCAGCTCTATCATGAGAACTAGAAAAAACCATTGGCGGTGGTGAACATTGAAATCACCTAAATTGATGATTTCCGAGAAAGGAGAAAGAGAGAGAATGTGCTCTATTTTGGAGTTTAAATAGTCGAAGAATTTAGGATAGTCAGTAGAATTAGGATATAAATAAACAGAACAAATGAATTTAATCGTATAATGCCAAAAGAGCCTAAGCCATAATGTGGAAAATTCGGAAGACTACAAATTAGAGACACGAGAAAAAACGACATCGTTGCGCACGTACGCACAACAACCACCTTTTTGCTGAAATTTGAGGATAGAGACAGTAGGAGGAAACAGAAAAGGGTTTGCTACCAGAACATTCAAACATTTGAGTTTCTGTCAAGAATAAGATGTGAGGCCTAGAAGAAGAGAGGTGATGTTCAACAAAGTGGAAATTATAGTGCAGACCGCGAATGTTACAGAAATTAATGGAAAAAAATGGACCATGCATCAGGACAAGCCGGCAGCTGTGTCTTGGTGGCACCAAACCCATCAACGGAGGCCACCAACTCCCAAGTGGCAACGGGGAAAGGGGTGGATGAGGGGCTATTTTTGGAAGCTGTCCCCAGGGGCTTCTGAGAGGCTACTGAAGTTAACGCTATTATTGATTTAAAAAAAAGGGTGTGTTAGTATTAATGTTTTATGAGTGTAAAGGAGAGCCTACTCCGTGTAGAAGAAGGTGATCGCGAAAGGGAGCGAACCATTGGGCACCGGAATGAGATGGGAAGTACCTTTAACATCCCGTTTACCCAATAGGGGTAATCTCATCGCCTCGGGAGCGGTACTTCTCTCCCCCATATATATATATATATATATATATATATATATATATATATATATATATATATATATATATATATATATATATATATATATATATAATCATCAACCGCTAACGGGTAGAGCCCTATTTAAAAATGGGGTGCTAAAGAATTAAAAAAAAAAAAATAAAACAACCATACAAGTCCCACCTAACACTAATTTCGTGGGTGAGCACTGACGTGAGCTTTAAAGTAATTGAGATTAAATTCGGCAGGAAAAACAAAAGATGGGAGAGAATTTCACAAAACAGAAGTGATTAGAAAGGAGGAGACACCACAGCGAACAAGCTTGGAGTAGCCTATGTCCACAAAAAATTTGTGTACACACAATTTATGAGTCTTTTAGCCTTTGATTCAACTCTATCCAAAAGACGGGTGATGCCTGAACCACCCCAGATATGAAAACAGTAGTTCATACAAGGGCGGAAGAGACCCTTGAATAATTTAAGTAACTGCGAAGAAGTAAAAAATTCTCGCAGTCTAAACAGAACTCCCACCTTCTTTTAGATCGCCTTAGCAACCATTGTGATGTAAGATTTCCAAGACATTTTTTGGTTTATGTGAAGGTCAAGGGGGAATCATCGAAGGAAATAGAAAAGTTAGGAGGTGTCTTTTAGAGGAAGATTTCAAGAAGTTGAGTTTTTAAAGAGTTGAATTTCACAAGGTTGAGACTACCCCACTGTGAAATTCTACCCAGATCATCAAGAATCCAATCGGAAAGATGAAGGCGAGAGGTAACTCTAGATTACAAAAGAGGGAGCAGATTTGAAATGAGTAGAAGAATGGAGGGTCGAGTCATCGGCATATGAAAGGATAGTGATAGATGAACAGCTGAGAAGATTAGAAGTAGGAGACAAGACAGATCCCTGAGGAACATCACTATTGATATAAAAGGAGGGAGAAGTCACCCTGTCAACAACAACCGAAATGGAACAATTAACTAGACATAAGTAAGCAAAGAGAAGAAGGAATCCCAAAGAAGGGGAGTTTGAAAAGCAGTGACGCATTCCATACCCGGTCAATTGTCTTAGACTTGTCAAGCGCCACCACACAAGTCTCCCTATAGTCCTTAAGGGAAGAAGACCATAAATCTGTGAGATAGAAAAGTATATCACTAGTAAACCCCGAACGTCGAAAGCCATACTAATGATCAGAAAGAAATCAACTGGATTCCAAATAATTTAAGAAATAATAGTTGAGAAGGGTTTCAAAGATCTTAGTCAGAATGCAAGTGAGAGCTATAGGGAGATAGTTAGAAAGATCAGAGCGGCTACCTTTCTTCGGAATAGGTTGAACTAATCCGCGTTTCCAACACTGAAAGAAAGTACTAGTACTGAAGCACAATGAGAAAAGTTGAACGAGGTACAGAGCCAACTCAAAAGCACAATCCCTTAAAACTCGGGAGGAATGCCATCAGGGTCATAGATTTCAGAAGCCCATACACCTGATCAAATTTAATCACAGGTAAAGGCATGGAATATCTGAGAGGAGAAGAAGTAGGAGGAGGATTACTGGAGTAGCCAAGGGTTGAATTAGAAGAAACAGGAGGCCGAAGAGATTAGCCTTTTTCAGTTAGAGTATTAGCAACGGAACCATAAAAGCCAATAAGAGGAGGGAAGAAATATTTGCAAAAGTTGTTAAGAGGTTTTTGGCAAGAGGCCAGAAAGATTTATCATTAGGAGAATTTAGGAGCTCAGCACACCTTTGTTTGGTGAAAGTCCGCTTTGAACGTCGAAGAATATCCTTGCAACAATTCCGAGCTGAATAAAAATTAGCAAGGGTGATTGGAGAAGGAGAATTTTTCCACTCTCGATACGTGATGTCTCTAGCTTGAATGGCACGACAGCAGTGCGATAGAACAATGGATTTTGAGGAGAGAAAGATTTAGATGAAGAAGGAATGAACCTGCTCATCCCATCAACGATTACAACCCAAACTTTATTGGCATATTTTTAATATGCAAAAAAGAAAACAAAGATTTTTTTTGAATTTTAAATCTTGAACACTTTTTAATTCATGATGTTCGAAAAGGAATTTTTTGAAAAAAAATTGCCAGTTTTAGAATTTAATATCTCTGGTTGGCAAATATTTTAGGGTCCGAGGCTTACACACTTTAAAAAAAAACTCTATTATAAGAATCTTCATATAAAATACCGAGTTGGGAACTCAAGTCGTTCAAGATATAGTCTTACCAAATTATTAAAAAAATTCATTATTCCATTAATTTTATTGTGAGCTAATAACTTGCCTTTACAAATGTTTTATGAGTAATTGTAATCTTAGTTTTATCTTAAATTATAAATAATTTTGAGATGTTATTATATGGTTTATTGAAACGTGTGGTAGGAAAATTTAGCTATTTAGGGTGGTTTCAATTTCCAAAGAGATATTTTCCAAAGGGAAATTTTGTAATAATTTCATTAATTGTAATATCTATTTGAAATAAAAAATAAAACACAGTGTTTGGTAAATTCTAAAACTTCAATTTTTGTGGAAAAATTTTAAAATTTTCATTTTCAAAGTGAAATTCACAATAACTTTATTAATAATCATGTGATGTGTAGTAGATTTTCACTGTAGATGTAATTTGGCGAGTTTCCTATCTTTAACTTAGCTATTGCAGTCAACCATTCTTTAAATATATCAATTGTGATTTTACTCAGATTTCTCTTCTATCACTAAATCTTTTCCAACTTTTCACTAATACTCTCTAGTCAATCTCTTAGGATTCTATCAACTCGTATACCGGCGACTTCACTCTTCATTTCTCCTTTCAATTTTTAAAGATGACCAATTCAAGAGAAAATAGTTATTGTAGGAAGAGTACTTAGGAATAACAGGTCTCTGATCTTTCTCGAGTCTTTGGTTGGGGCAAAGAAAACAGGATTGTTTTTATTGCCTCAATAATAGTTCTTGCATCTTCCTACTCAACAAAATCTGCCACACAAATACATCTTCAAAAACTCGCAACTCAAACATTCTTCTGTTCTCAATGTCCTTGATATTTATTTATTTATTTATTTATTTATTTATTTATTTATTTATTTTTTTTTTTGTGAGTATGTGTGTGATCTTTTTTGAATGGGATTACGTTATCTTTCCCACTAATCAAGTTTATAAGAGGTTAGGTTTGCTTGTTCCATATATTCACGCTGTTTACCCTTATATGGATTATGAATTCCATATGAGGAGTGATTCCACCAATACTGATCTCATTGATAAACTGAGTCTTTAGATTTGAACTTGTCATCTCTTCTTCTCTCACTAATATCAAGTCTCTTCCCTTATGCTACAGCTGTTACAATGAATGCAGCTTTCTGAATCTCTAGCTCCATAACTCTTTGCGGAGAGCTTTTATGATTTTTTTTTTTACAGTCTCATTAATTCTCTTTCTAGCTCTCTAACCTAAATTTACGTCGACTATTAAGTTAGTTAACGTATTGATTATCCATAACTCTGGTGAAGAATTCGTGAATCTCTGTCTTTGTATTATCTTTACATTTTAAATGAAAACTTGCATTATTTTCCAATATTTAACTCTGATAATATTTAACTATATACAAAGTTTTGAAAACATCACTTTGTAATCTTCTTATTGTTTTAAAACTATTTCTCTCTCTCTCTCTCTCTCTCTCTCTCTCTCTCTCTCTCTCTCTCTATATATATATATATATATATATATATATATATATATATTATATATATATATATATATATATATATATATATATATATATATATATATATATATATATATATATATATATATATATATAAGTTTTTATTAAAATACAATTCCGAGCCACTTTTCATGAAACTTATAAAAATGTTTGAAATGAACTGCAAAGAAAAGAAGAACGAAAAATAGAACACAAGAAATTATTTAAAAATATGATGTATTCAAAATTCATTTTTAAACCATTTGTCTATCTCGGGTTAATAATATAATTAATATAAGAATACTAACCAGGGCGATTTTCTTCAAACAAATACAAAATCTTTCAAATAACATATAAGGAAAGAAAACTTTAAAAACTTAAGAAATTACACTGAAAAAATTAAGGGGTAATATTTTGTACTGATAATGCTAAACTTTTTTAAAGCCAAATATATATATATATATATATTATATATATATATATATATATATATATATATATATATATATATATATATATATATATATATATATATATATATATATATATATATATATATATATATATATATATATATATATATATAACAAAATACTCTACGAACAATTTTAAACTTTGAACTTTTATTATTCCAAGCTTTAAAAATAAAAATGTTTCTAAAGAAACCGTAAATAGAGTTAGTTTCATTGTAAATGCTCCATGAACGTCTTTTATAATAAATTCTTTTAAAATAGCGAGGAACCAAAATAAACCCAGTTAGACATTTTTAATTTTGATCTTGAGAATTCATCGATTTCAATCTTTTTTTCTCTAATATTCATTACCTAAGTAGATAAAATATATGTTAAAGAAAAAATCATTAATTTGTGGTTAAAATATTCTTTCGTTTTCGAATCCAGGGCAGACGGATGACCCCTTAGCTGAGTATCACATTAAATCCAGAAATTCCTTCAAACATTTGAATCATCTCTGGAAATTACTACTGTCGTTTGTGAATTTTTAAATATAACCGACCCTACACCATTTTTACATTCATAACTCTAATTTTGACATCAGTATTGTAACACGTTTGAATCTCCTACAAATGAAAATGGGCTAATGGATGAGAATTTTACAGTTATTTCATCGTATTCAACTAATATCATTAGCTTTGCAGTTAATCGTTTCACGAAATCTTCCTATTTTAGTAATTTGGTGATCAGTCTTCTTCAGTTTCATTAAAATTTGATGTGCCTGACAATATTAATTTGTCTTCACTCTTCCCTGTCAAAAAAAAAAATTTATCATCAAATACCTTAACAAATACAATTTCAAAAAAAAAAAATCTACTTTATAATACAGCAATTTGATTTCTTCTGCAGAACTGAAATCTCCAATTAATACTTTGCCAATCACATCAGACACACCTTTTATTGATATTACAACTTTCTAAAATACGAAAAAAAACTAATGATTTTGATTTAGCAGTTTCCTATGACGAAATAGATAAAATATCAACTTTTTCTCAAGTAGTAAACATCGTAACACAAAGACTTGTACTTTCTCAGTGATATATGACTGAGTAAACCTAACAACATTCATTGTCTACTTCTCTGATAATGACTACTTCTCCTAAAGCATCCTTTAAATCCTCAGTTATTCCCATTCCACTTCCTTAAACTTCACATTTAGAAAACTTTGATCCTTCATTGTCTATAAATTTCAATTTTATAAATGAGTCTTCAACATTATCAGCTATAGAAAATGCTGAAATCAATTTTGACGACCAAATGACAGAATAAATTATTGATCAAACCACTACAATAAATCTATTTATAATTATAAAACTATCCTCAGAAACAGAAACAACAACCTCAGCTGAAGTTATTTCCACTACGATGGAAAATAAAATGGAAGAGGAAGAAATTTCAACATTGTTGCCATCGTCATCATCCCAACTATCATCATCATTGTCATCGACTTCATTGTTAACATCATCTGCAACATCTAAACCTACAATCAAACCAACACAATCAACAGTAACAGCATCGAGTCCTCAAACTACACCTCCAGGAACAGAGCCTACAACTGTTGAGTCATCAGCCCAAGCGCTCTATCCTTTTCAGACTGGAAATAAGTCATCTGCTCAAATGGTTGAGGAAGGTAGAAGAAACTAAAACAAATAAACAATAGAGTATTAATTAAACATAAATGGGAACCTGGTTGCAGCCTAATAACAAAAATGAATGTATAAAAATAAATTTGAAGCTTCATCTCTACTTTGCATATTCATTTCAGTGGTATTTGTTTGTTGAAATAAAAATGACATTTAAATACTAATGTTTTCAACCTAATGTTAAGCAGACTTTCCCTTTGAGCTAGATACTAATAAATTCTGAAGCTTTTCTATATTTCCCTATATGAATATAGTTATTTAATATAAACTTATATTATTAAAATTTGAAATAAATCAGTAAGTTACAAATGTACAGAGCACAATTCCTTTTTAAAATAAATTATTCTATGGAAAAAATAGAAGTTTTTTATATCATAAACACGTTAATTTATATTTTAAATCCAAATTGTTCAAGTAAACACAGAATTGAAAAAATCCAAAATCTCTAAACTAGGTTTTTTACTTAACAATGAAATACAATTTTATAAGTGTTTTATTCCATTCAAAATATACTCAATTTTTATTACTGTTATAATTGATATTATATATAAAGACTAAATATATTAATGAAAAGAAACTGTTTAAAATTCTATGGCACAGAAACTGTTTTCAATCAAATTAATTACAAATTACTGATAATTTGTGGTAAATAACAGGTAATACAATCTTTTATATATTATAAGCAGTTTAGCTTTACAAAAGGTTGTGAACTTGTATTTAATTGGTCTAACATTGCTTTTATTTTTATTCAACATAGATGTGATAAACTGACATATTAGAATTACTCTTTTTTAGCTTTTAAATACGGTGAATGGTAGTACCTAAATAATGTAGTTTTTTAATGTTTTTATTTTACTTTTTTTAAAGATGTTTAGATTTACAGATGCTTTAAATAAACAAGTAAAAAAGTTTGTTTTTGTTTTTGTCTTTTTTTTAATTTTTTCATTTAATTCTAATGCAATTTTATTACAGCTTTTTCCTTCTTTAAAATTCGGTAATATTGCTTAAAGATGAGAAAGGTTTGCTTAAAATTTCCAAATTGGTGTGTGAATTTAAATCTCGTGTTTATTACTAAGGTTCAAAGGGGCTCTTAAAGAGAAGTAATTTTCCTTCTCCTTTTCTCCTTTTCCAGGACTTAATACTTTTAATTGGCTCAGTAATAATATAATTTAATATTTGATATTAATTAAAATGATTAATGCTTGCTATAATATGACTTGTAACCTCGTGTTCTTATATATATATATATATATATATATATATATATATATATATATATATATATATATATATATATATATATATATATATATATATATATATATATATATATATATATATATATATATATATATATATATATATATATATATATATACAAACTGTAAGTAAAATTGGGAATGTAAATTATACAGATGGAGGTGAGGTTTCTTTTTGTTCTCTTCCAAAGAAATGATTTGAATTTCCCATTACCCAAAATTATGCATTTCAAATTCGAACAGAAAATGTCTGAATATAAATTGCAAGTCTTTTATTAGCATGCTAAAAAAATTAATATTTTAATAGTATTATTATCCGTTCCTTTTAATTTCATAAAATGCACTAAAATATGTTAAACAGAATTAACCTCTTCCTTGGGCGTTGGATCATAATTATACTACTAACCTCTAAACTCGTTACATCAAAAATGTTATTCACAGGAATTTAAATATTTTCAAAGAATTTAACTTTTGTATTCAAATTAAACTTACGCAATTTAGGAAAATAACTTTTTTAATATATATATATATATATATATATATATATATATATATATATATATATATATATATATATATATATATATATATATATATATATATATATATATATATATATATATATATATATATATATATATATATATATATATATATATATATATATATATATATATATATATATATATATATATATATATATATATATATATATATATATATATATATATATATATATATATATATATATATATATATATATATATATATATATATATATATATATATATATATATATATATATATATATATATATATATATATATATATATATATATATATATATATATATATATATATATATGCTAAAATTGTATTTATTTATTATGTAAAAAAAGGAATGAAACCGAAGTAGCCGTGCTCAATACTTTTACAATTTTGCTGATTGTTTATTTCTTTAGCAAACTGCGACTTCGGAAGAGGAGAAGAATTGTTTCTTTGTAGCTGGAGAAATTTAAATGTCTCTCTTGAGCAATGGATGGCGTCTAAAGGAGAAAATTACGGGTGGATTGGAGGTCCCCCAGTAGATCACACCTCATCAAATGAAAACGGTAACTTTTATTCATATATATATATATATATATATATATATATATATATATATATATATATATATATATATATATATATATATATATGATTCGGCTGTCGTCGGGAGTGGACGTATTTAAAAAAAAGAAAGAAAAGAAAGAAGAATCATATGGAACATAGAGAAGAGAAAAAAAAGAGTTTGGATTAGAGTACAGGGTTGGATCATGCGAGGAAAGTTAAAAGCAAGGGTCACAGAACTAGTAACCCGGTCCTATAATTATTGCTTACTGCTTGTAACAACTTCACTACCAGCATGGGAAGCCACAGCTCCGAGATGCATGATCTTCTGGAGAGCTATTTGAGAAAGTGTTTAGAGGTTAAATGGAGAAGGTGCTAGTCCCACTGAAAGGGTGAAAATCCTTACGGTTAGTTTAAAAAAAAAAAACTCTAGGACTGGCCCTGAAAACGAGAAGAATAATATGATCTTTCAGAGCACTCTAGGAGAGGGACTTTAAGAGCAGATGGCAAAATATGCTGGTCCCACTGACAGGGTGAAAACACTTCCAAGGAGAAGATGTAGATTTAGAGATTTATGAATGTAGGCGAAGACAGATGACGCTAGAAAAAACCAAGAGCAAGAGGTATTTATTCAGGCCCTGTAATTACTCTGCTTATTTTTTTATTGCTTGTAAAAACTACAGAACTGTCATGGGAAACAATGGTTCCAAGAAGCATGAAACCAGGGTTCCAAGAAGAATGAAACCATGGTTCCAAAAAGCATGAAACAATGGTTCCAAGAAGAACGATCTTCCGAAAAACACTAAGAGAGAGTGCTCAGAGGTTAAATGGATGAGATGCTACTCCCACTGAAAGTTTAATTAATTCTCAATGACTAACATTGAAATAGACGAGCCAAAACACATCACCTTTTGGAGGTCTCTAGTAGAGGGACTTTTAAGAACAGATGGAGAAAGATGCTGGTCTCACTGTAGGATAGACTCTATTGACAGGATGAAACCTACCTAGAAGAAGGTAAAGAATATATATATATAT